>OZ038470.1:15103235-15210235 GCA_964036295.1 Plumapathes pennacea | reverse complement strand
CACTGCAATAGCCAACCAATGCACCGCAGAAGCTGTCTGTCAACTGAGCGACGAGTAGAATATATCCCGCTTGTATTCCCGTCAATCCAGCGACTTTGATCATGAAAATAATAGTATAGGTGAAACTAACTCCTCGCCACAGGTCGTTCATCACGTGTCCCACTCCACAGCAAAATTTTTGCACAAGGGGCGTTCTGTTCTGCTCCTGTTGGCTGTTATCAGTCGGGCGACCCATGTTCTGTTATATTCCAAAAAAAAAAAAAAAAAAAAGTCAACACTAAAACAATGAAGAACTGATCAAGCAAGGATTTCTAACACAGGATAATTTATTGTTAATGATAGTTGTTGACTGAGGCCATCTTCTTTTCTTCATTTGCAACTAAGATGTAGAAGAATCTGAACCTCGTTTTGCCTTGTAAAATCAATTAACTCGCTATGAGCTACCAAAATACAAAAACAGGATACAAAGGAGAATGCAAATTAGAAGTGTTGGGACCGAACATTGCATGCCTCGTTGCCTGTTTCGAAGAGTTTGAAGTCCGACCAGTATTCTTGTTTAGATACCAAATAAAAGTCAAAACTCAGGCATAGTTAGATTTATATGTCCATCTTTGTGCAATTTTAACATCTTCCAAGACCTTAAAAAAAGTCTATAAATAACTACTCATACGTTTTACCTATGAAGACAACAAGCAGTTACAGCAGGAAATGCCGGAACATCTGTTAGAGAATGAATGCTCGTTGTAGGTCATCTGACGCTATGAAACTCAAACAAGAAGTCAACCGACTTAAGTAGTTTAAGTTACGATGGAAATATGTTCCATTGTATGCTGATAATTATACAAGACTACTAGAGGGAAACGCAAATTGATGATATTCACTTTGCTTGTGTTCACACAGTCAGAAATTGACTGTTACTAGCGCTCGGTTTGCTTCGAAAATATGTTTTGCAGCAATAGACTATGGGCCTTGTGTGCATGTAATTTGGGCAAGACAGTATGCGTACTGTAAATCGTTCTTTGTTGCCAAAAAGACGTGCTACTTTAAGCTGATTGTAGCGCTTATATTCAAGCACTGCTGTAATCTGGTTCGGAATGTTTTCGTTATCTCTGGGTCCTCGTCTCCAAATGAACATTAATAGTTGCAAAAGACAATCGAACTCCCGTACTCATATTAACAATGTTGCAAGCAATAAAATGCAATCAGAAGGAGCTATCATTTGAGTTTATGAATGTTTAAACATTAATTTGGAATTTTAGGATCTGGAGATTGTATGACCTTAACATTGCTCATACTATCAAAGTCTGCCACCACTTTCCACACAGGAACTCGTGCGCAGAAAAACGCAACTAGCTAGAAACATCAACTAAACAACAATTTGGGAAACAAAACATGGACGCGAACACAGTGTTATAATTACCTGTCGACGAGAGAGTACAGCAGTACCAAGCAACTCACTTTAAGTTCGATCACGGACGTGCTTACTGTTTGGACAGCAGGTTGGCTTCAATTCTAGAACTTAACCCGCGCTTATTATCCATTTAAGCGGAATGTGACGCAAAGTCACTTAAAATAGACATTGATTAGTTTTAGTTCAAGAGGTTAAAAAAAAGTCAACACTAAAACAATGAAGAACTGATCAAGCAAGGATTCTAACACAGGATAATTTATTGTTAATGATAGTTTATAGTTGTTGACTGAGGCCATCTTCTTTTCTTCATTTGCAACTAAGATGTAGAAGAATCTGAACCTCGTTTTGCCTTGAAAAATCAATTAACTCGCTATGAGCTACCAAAATACAAAAACAGGATACAAAAGAGAATGCAAATTAGAAGTCTTGGGACCGGACATTGCATGCCTCGTTATTATCCATTCAAGCGCAATGTGACGCAAAGTCACTTAAAAATAGAGATTGACTAGTTTTAGTTCAAGAGGATAAGTTGCTTTGCACTATATTACAGTCAAACGGTTGTGACATTAAAGTGCCTATAGGACCCAAAAATGATATCTTTACAATCAAATCTTCATCAAGTAATCACTGTAGTTGACTATTAGAACATGTCTGCGTATTAACGTCGTGCATAATAGTTATTATGTATTGTTTACATGTATTACGCATTTTACATAACATCACGTTCGGAAGTATATCAGGCCGACATATATTCCATAATGTAGGTAAACAGGATGACTATAGACCCTACTACGTGTACGAACGTAATCTTAGTAAAATAGGGACACTGAATTAGAGGTGGCTGTCTGAAGAAATCAAGAGATCGCAGGCGTCTTTCCGCAGTGCCAAATTTCATTCGAACAACGGCTCACGTCATTGTTGTGTTTTATAATACGACTACGTTATAAACTCGAACTTAATTTGGGTAAATTCATCCCCAGTTTCAAGGTCAAACTTAAGGAAGAAAAAGAGGTTATTACACGGGAAGGAGTGCAATACGGCGGAGTATTTTTACGAGTCGGTTTTATTTTTTCGAGCCTGCTTCAGGCGAGAAAAAATAAAACTGACGAGTAAAAATACAGCCGTATTGCACGACTTTTCGTGTATAAATTGTTTATTATACGACAAACGAAGCAGGGCAAACGTTCTCGCCGCGCGCAAAATGAAACAAAAAAATGACGCGTTCGTAAACTTTGCTTGCGAAAATTGATCACGTAAGCTAATAAACCAGTTGATCTGGTTCCTGACGAGTGCAATACGCTCCCATATTTGCACTCGCTTTGGCCCGTATTTGCACTCGAAAATGTGAAGTCGTGTAATAAGAGAGGTTATTGTCAGTGTCTGGGTTGTCTACAGAAGATCGGCTACAGCCGTGTGTCCCAGGTCGTTTCTTTCTCAGATTCTGCCAAAGACAGTTTTCCACGTACAGCCGAAGGGAGTTGTTGGACAGCTTGCCTCCTGCCTTCAAACAAAGGCAAGAAAAAATTACAAGCGTACCACGTAATGCATTATGAAATATATTCTGTTTTTGTTTGTTTCTTTGCTTGTTTGTTTGTTTTTTATTTGTACGATGGCTTTGACCAGATTACAGCGTTGGATAACAACAACGAATCTCTTCAATTTTAGTAGAGTACAGTGAATCTCCTCCTTACCTCCACTACTTCGGTGTGGTCTATTCCTTTCTGGAAGTTTGGACGTCTGTGATAATACCACGGTTACAAAACCCAGAAACGCCAGTATCCCCATAGAAAAGGAAAACACGTAACGAGCAAATGGTCCCACATCTCCGCTAAATGAAAATGTAAACAATTTTAATTAAGTAATCTTTCGAACGATAAAAAGTGTGAACTAGTCTCCAGAGTCCGTTCACTCAGTTTCACAGCTAAAACGGGATCGATCTTATATCACAGTATAAGAACTAAAACTATAAGAAAGTGTACCCGACAACAGGTGCAAACAACGAATAATAGACAAATCGATAGGGCAACAGAACATCAACTGACCAATAACGAAACACAACCGTACCAACTCGACCAATCATAAGACGACAAAAGGGACCAATCACTTGAACGACCAGAGACATAAATAACGCGATCTGACAAATCCTTTAGTCGAAACGTCAGTCACCAACAACAAACCTCCTGGAGACTACTCTACCCCGGACAATCACAACCAACCTATTGTTCACACTCCTGGGTTCAAACCATTTGCCATAATACTTACTTTGTTGGATAAAAGTTTTGCACACCAATAAAATATGCACCGCTTGATATCTTTGCCACGAAGCTTGCTATCGAGAAAACAAACCCCGAGGTTTCCTATGAAAAGAACAAAGTAGCACTCGATCAAAATTGGTACAGTATCCCCTTTTTAAGTTTCATGAAGCCGCTCGCAAAATCCTTTCCTATGTTTTGGCCATTCTTTGGAATACTAGTTGCCGTATATTAAGTACTGGCCTAAGTCTGTGTCATTGTTGATTTCTCTCTCTCTCTCTCTCTCTCTCTCTCAAAAAAAGAGAGAGACAAAGAGTAGAAACGTAAAACGTCACTTCGTTCTAATATTCACATCAAGAATAATTTATTACGTCTTAAACCTCTCTGCTTTGCTGTGGCTTAAATTAATATCACACAAACGATTAGGTCATACTGATTGTCATTCAAGGAACTTGCTGTATAAAAGTAATAGAAACATGTGTTATAAATGACGGATAAAAAATCTAATAATACCGACCTTGTTGTCCCCAATCAAGTCGGTCAGGAAAGCAAGGCCAACGACAAAGGTCGACGACATACCAATCCCCATAAGTACCGTTAAAACATAAGCCAATGTTTTATTCGTGTTCGGTTTGAGAAAATAGAACCCCACGGCGGCCCCAATAAGTATCGCTGCAGCCAGGCAATATGTCCACTGTTAAAAAGTTATCATTTGATTAACGGCCTATCGACCTCTTAACGGTCTACTTACTAAACAAAAAATTAAAATAAATAAAATAAATAAAATAAATAAATAAGAATAGGAAACCATAAGTACCTAGCAAAGACCCACACCAATTCTTCCCCCACCTCGAATAATAAAGTAAACAACAACAAAGAAACAAACCATGCATCACGTGATCATTTGCTGTGAATTTCTCTTGTTTGAACTTGTCACACACTTTTAAAACTCAATCTAAACTAATTTTATTTTCAAATCAAATCTTAGTGCTAAATGCTAGTGTTTACGATTGTTTGGGATGCAAAAAGGTGTCCGAGGCAGGAGGCCGTGGATGGGACGATTCCATTATCAACCTGGATTCAAATCATGTTATGCACTGTTCTGCTAACGTACCTTATTTCCCAGTCTTCCAGTAAGCAATTTGGCAAATGCTGTTCCAACAAGAGCACTGACCAGTAATATCAGTGGAAAGTAAGCGATGGATGCCTACGACATTAATAAAGGAAGGGCAAAAAGGCTTATTCATAGTTTATGTTAAACAAATTTCCAGCTAAAAGCAGAATCGTGGAACTAGATTTTTGGATGAAGATAGAAAATAGTAGTGATTGCTCTGATGTTTTGCAATGGTTACGGATTGCTCCAAACAAATGTAGCAGCATTTTCATTCAATTAGGAACAAATCAAAACCCGATTGCGATCTTCTAACGCAAGCAAACATAGGGCGATGACGTATTCCATGCACTGCTACTGATTGATATGACTCTTTTTTAAACCTAATCGCAAATTACTTTGGCTATATATATATATATATATATATATATATATATATATATATATATATATATATACACGTCAAAGACATTCGAAAATTGCTATATTCTCTAAACAAAATGCAGATGACTTTATAGAATGAGTGTTTATACTCACTGTTGGAAGTTTCAAGTAGTCTGTCAGGTAGAAAGCCATGTACCCATATGACTGCAGCAGACGAGTGAACGTATAAATAAGACAAGCCTGAAAATAAGTTCGAATGATCTTCGTCAATCTACAAACATTTGTTTACCTTAGTCTTTTTTGCGTCCGGTTTTGAAATGCTCGATTGAGCTAATCCAAGATCAAAGATATTCTTTCTCTCAACCTCTCAGCTAACAAACGAGCTGTGCAGCCGGGAGAGAGGGAGGAAGAAAACACAAGAATCTCCAAAAGGTAGAAATCATACGCGAGAAAATGAATTAACACCATGGGATTTTGAGTGATAAACTCGAGGAAAACCAGAAATAAAAAGTGGTAACAAAAAGTAATAAGAAAAAGAAATTCGTTTATGTTTTTGTACATACCGCGTACAGCTTTGGATCTTTGAGCCACTCTTTCCTTGATTTGGGGATTCGGTTACACTGCCTCTCGTCTATGTGGCAGGCATCCGCTATCTTGACGGGAAAAGAAGATTTTTTCTTCCTACTTCCCATATTAACCACTGCACTCGCACTAGGTGTTGAATCTACTCCACGATGAACAGAGTCGTGTACTCTTTCAGACTCCGCGACCTCTTTATCTTAAGGAGAGGCAAAAATAACAGTCGCTCAGCCGCTCATCAACTTCTCAGAGGAAGAAGAGAAGTGGGAAGAGGACGGGACAAGTCCACCAGGCACTGGTTCAAGTTGAACTATTAAACTTGGCAACTCCAAAGAACAAGGCAACCCTAGGCTCTAATAATAGCATTAGGATTTTCTACAGGAAATACCCCTTTTAATTAAAATCATGTGCCTTTCTCGTCTGACAGGTCGCTCAGCGTGCAAGGCATTTGTGCAGCACTCGACGTAAACGCAACTCATCCCATCTGTGCCTCTGCATCTCTACATAGCGCCTTTATAACATCAAGTTATAGGTCACAAAATCAAATATTTCATTAACGGACTGCAAATTCAAACAATTCTTGCTAACCGTTTTCGTTATCCAAGACATCGGCTTGAAAACCTTTGTTTCCATATGAAGCCTCTGGTTCTTTCGACAATGAAGTCGTCCTCGCACTTTCCAAGCCGATAGAATTCGAGCTACTTTTTCTTTGTTCTAATGACAATTTCTTGCGCTGCAAATATCCATCGTCTGAAACAAGAGTAGGGTACAAGGCAAATGGTTTGAACCCATGGAGTGCGAACAGTAGGTTGGTTCTGATCGTCCGGGTTAAAGTAGTCTCCAGGAAGACTGTTGACAGTGTCTGAGTGACGTTTAGACTCCCTGAGCTCAGACTACTCTAACCAGGACGATCACAACCAACTTACAGTAGGGTACAAGCAAAACGGAATTACATGTATATACCACTTTGACATGGTTTGAATGACGTAATCTCGGGGAATTGAGGATGTGTAAAATCTTTTAGTATTTTTGGCTGAAACGGTTGTTCGAAGCCTGATTTAATGATCCACGATTAGCCAATTTCTTTCCCTCGACCTCAAGCAGTAAATTCTCTACACTGTATCACATGTCTCTGGTAAGGGACTGAAGGAGAAAACTGAAGTTGATCACTCTCAGGAGTGAAACGGTTAAAGACCAAATAAAAAGTTTGTTTTACTTCAAAACTTATCAAGAATTCACAAAAATCAATAATACTCCATTCAAAATGTACTGCTTTTGTACTGCTTTATTTTGGTTCCTTCGAAGTTCACCAGTTTCTTACTCACCCACAAATGACGTCACCATTCCTGCTCCTAATCCAATAAAAACCCAAGACTTTCTCCGATTCGGCTCTGACCTTTTTCGCTCAATTTCTTCATTGGTATCTGTAATGTAAATGACGCATTACATTAACAAAAGAGATTAACATAAAGCTTTAATTCTTTCGCTCTTGAGTTCGAAATAAAAATTATACTTTCTTTTGCAAGAAAACGAGCATGAAAGTAAAACTAATTTTCATATCAAATTTTGGCACTAGGCCCTGCTTTAAAACAGAGGCATCAGGCATCTCGGAAATGACCTACTGAATAAAATCCATTATTTTAGAAAAACATTCTTGTAGCGTCTCCACTTTACCACTCTTATTTCGTTTCTTATGATTAGGCATATTATCATTCTTCTCTCACCTTGACTATCTTTGTTTCTGTGTTCCTCAAGATATTCAGTTCCTGTTTCAAATGGCACTAGAAAGGAAGATATCTTTCGTAGAACAGACGTTTTTCTACTGCTGTCTGACATCCTTCGAACTTCTGAGGTTTTTCGGTCTGTTCCTGGTTCATAAAAAGGAAAACATATCGCGCGATCAGCAATACTTTGGTCCGCAAAAAATCGTTAAGCGAACGAGTGAGAGTTATTATCAACAATAGAAGATCTCTAAGCAGCCACGTAATATATTTTATCTCATATTCATTGACAAACTGCGCCTAGTTGTTTGAAGCACGACTAAACTAATCCTAGATTAAGTTTAAACGTTGGTGTCATTTCTAAGAGAGGGTTTCTCTCACAACTGCACGAGCTCTTTCCAAGTTCTCAAATCTTGCGGTTTGTTAGCCAATAAATCGAAAGAAAGAATTTTGTTATTTTTGGGTTAACATAATCAAGCTCCGAACAACTGGGCCCTAGTTAATATTTCTTTTTTCGAATAGAGCATCGATCAAATGAACATTCAGTTCCCCAGTAGAAAATGTAGTTTCTCCTTTTTATAATAAAAATATCATATAATCATACCTTCCTCTTCTTCTACGTTCGTGCCCAAAGTGAACATCAGGGCGACGGAGTTCAGTCCAGTCTTTGTGACGAGGTCGCGGATTTTCTTACATAAAAAAAAAAAAACAGACATGGAGGAAATTAGAGATAAATATACCTAACAATGGATAAAGAAAAAAAAAAAGAGTAATAAAAATACAGTCAAACCTATATTAAGCGTCCCCGTATTAAAGCGGACAGTTGTCCAAGTCCAGAAAATCTACTCCCCAGTGCTAGATATTGCAAACTCCTCCTGTATTAAGCGGACACTTCACAATTCTCAAGGGTGTCCGCTTAATACAGGCTTGACTGTAATAGTACTGATTGGACTGAACTGGACTGACTATTGATAAATTGAGAAATGTATATACGGCATTATTTGTGTTGACACTGGACAACCTTAATGCACGGGTCAAAAGAGTGTTCTTAGATCAGGTATAACTCTGTACAACAACAAGCGTAACAAGTTAAACAAAGTGCTATTTACTTTTTTGGATTCAGTCTCTTTGGGCTCCCTTGTTCCTAAATGAAATATCCCACCACTAAAAAGTAGTCCAATTCCAGCTAGTATGATATTGATCATCTGTCATTGAAAGAGCAAACCAACAACAATTTAAGAGGATGATATGCTGGTGATAAAAAACTAAATTAAAATTGCATAGCAGTGACATCCATAACAGATAGTTAACAAGGGAAATAGTTTGACTGGGTCGCACAAAATGCTACACTAACACAACACGGTGAATTCAAGAAAAGATTAGTTCTTTTATGATGAGCAGATGTTCACGTCATGTAGCCGTCGGTGTATTGAAGTGTTTACGAATAGTATAGACCACTTTGTAGTCGCGGAAAACTGATACTTCGTCATTATTATTATCATTCGAAATTAAAAAAAAAAAAAAAAATAGAAGGAATCTGACGGTATTTTCATGATTACCGTGAATTCTTTCCAAGAACTTTCTGATAATCCTGCCTCGCCCTTTGCCCCCAGAATGATCCCGGCAACGACATAAGCACATAAACCACTGAGGCAGGAAAAAAGTGTCCTGCGAGAAAAATTAAACAAAAACATGACACGTGGATTACACACAAAAAGCTAGTATATATGTTTATATATTTATATACACATTTTTCAGCTCTTGGAGTAAATGTAATGTCCAAAATATTGTTTAAATAAAATCAAACGGAAATCTTCCCACAATGCATTTGATCTTAAAATTTCTGTGCGCTATTTTAAATCTCACCTTATTGCATTGAGAGTAATACACTCATCTTGGTTTTTCGCGACAACCGATATAACGGATAGATGGCCGATGTCTATAGCTGGAAATGCGATATTTATTAAAAAGAACACAACGCCATAATAAGCAAATTTCGCCTCGTTTGAGGAACCCTGACAAAATAGGCAGCGAGTGAACATCAACGAAAACAAAATCGCCATTAAAACAGTTCCAGCGAGATGCCAAGCTTTCCGCCTGCCAACACAGCGAGCGATTAAAGGCAGGGATAGGTTATCGCTGCAATAGCCAATCAGAGGACCGAGGAAACTATCCGTAACCTGACAGACAAGCAGAATATATCCCGCTTGTTTTCCTGTCAACCCCGCAACTTTGACCATGAATATCAGGATATAGGAGGCCATTCCCCTGTACAGGTCATTCATCACATGTCCAACTCCACAGGTAAACTTCTGTACAGGCGGGGTCCTGCGACGATTCATGTTGTGTTCTGAAAGAGTCATGCATGAATTAAGGCATAACCGTTCATTCCATTCACGCATAACCGAAGCCATTTGCGCAAAACACCACTCCGTTCACGCAAAACCGAATCCGTTTTGGCATAACACAATTCCATTCACGCACAGCACAATTCCAGTCTCGCACAAAAAATAGAATCCACAAAAGGATAACAGAATTTAAAACTGGATATGGCGGTAATCAACCCTCATAGACTGGGAGGCCAACTAACTGGAGCTATGTGTGATGGTAGGCCACATTCCCTAAACAGTGTACATACATTACAAAGATTTTTCACTCGAGGAAACAATTCAAACCTATTTTCCCTTCTAAACCGGTCTGATATCTACAGGTAATCCATCAACTGCAAGCTAAAAATACTTACCGTGAATGTTAATTAAAGTTGTAGTTTACCTTTTCTAGGCTGCGGCCATCAAAACTTTAATATATTTTTTTTGCCGCTGGCGCTTTTCTTTTCATATTTCAAATGTTGGAGGTTTTTAAGGCCGAGATAAATTTGCCTCTTGCTGTGAAACAGTTACGTTGCTCACAGCACTAAGTTAACAATTCGAAGTCTTTTTCTTTGGTTCTCTTGAATACACCTTTCTTCTTCGTTGTAACATTAAACGGGCAACATTTTCTTGCAACTTGTCGGGCAACAAAGTTGCGTGGCAAGTTGCGGCCTGTCATTGCACGTATTACTACCAACGCAAGCAACTTGTTCTGCAAAAAAAAATTCGTGTTGCGAGTTGCGGCAACATGTTGCAAAAGTAGAAGCCGAGTCTACTTTTTGCAACATGTTGCCGCAACTCGCAACACGAAATTTTGTTGCGTGCGTAGGTAGTAATACGTGCAACAAAGGCCGCAACTTTAATGCACGGCAAGTTGCACGAAAATGTTGCCCGTATTACTTCACCTTAATGTTCCAATTGTCAGCAGAGTCAGAAATAAGCTCACCTGTCGAAAAGGGATTACTGCCGTACCTGACTCACATGGCTTTATTCTAGAACCTCTCCCAGCCACCCACTGTTCAATTGTTTCATTCAAGTGTAACGAAGCACGTTCAAAATAGATGAACGTGTATCGAACGTTTTAATTGAACTAACATAGCTGTGAAGATAGTCCCGCGTACCAAACGATATAAACCCATTTTTGTTCTGTGTACTTCTAAGGAGTTTAGATTCCAAGCAACCAGAAATGTTGTACCCGTATCATTTGTCCTAAATCTGTGGCACTTTGCTCTCAGCAACTCTGATCAATAAAACAAAGGATATTTGTATTAATTTTACATAATACCACGTGTATTCCATATTGTATTTTTAAAGTAAACAGGATGACGTTATATGCATCTACGTGCACGCACGTAATCTTCGTAAACTATTCGAAGTTGACGCAGTTTTCATTTGTGCACTAGCGCCGGTTTTCTAGTGCACAACTTTAATGAGCTCTCCTAACTTATACTCGAGTTTTTCAAGTGTAAATCTAAGTGTCCACGTGAAGTCTTGCAAATAACGGAAACCGAATTGAATGTGCTGTCTGACGAAATAAGGTGGTCCCAGACGTCTTTCCGCAGTACCAAATTCTATTCTTCTGAAACATCCGCAACTTTAATGCACGGCAAGTTGCACGAAAATGTTGCCCGTATTACTTCACCTTAACGTTCCAATTGTCAGCAAATAACATCCTTGTGTACCTGTTGACCCCTGTCTGTTGACTCACATGGCTCTATTCTAGAACCTCTCCCAACCACCCACTGTTCAATTGTTTCATTCAAGTGTAACGAAGCACGTTCAAAATAGATGAACGTGTATCGAACGTTTTAATCGAACTAACATAGCTGTGAAGATGATAGTCCCGCGTACCAAACGATATAAACCCATTTTTGTTCTGTGTACTACTATAGAGTTTAAATTCCAAGCAACCAGAAATGTTGTACCCGTATCATTTGTCCTAAATCTGTGGCACTTTGCTCTCAGCAACTCTGATCAATAAAACAAAGAGTATTTGTGTTAATTTTACATAATACCACGTGTATTCCATATTGTATTTTTAAAGTAAACAGGATGACGTTATATGCATCTACGTGCACGCACGTAATCTTCGTAAACTATTCGAAGTTGACGCAGTTTTCATTTGTGCACTAGCGCTGGTTTTCTAGTGCACCGATCACGTCATTGTAGTCATGTCTAAGATATAATCTCGAGCTTGAAAAACATTTTACCAATATAGAAAAATAAATAAATAAATAAATAAATAACAATCAAAAGCACAAATGCTCAACTTTTTATATCATTTCTATATTATAACTATTCAAAACTTGTACAAGGAAAGTCAAAACCGCTGCCTTCGTTTGGCAAAAACTATTACAGCTAGACAAGCAGGAGCCAGTATTTCAATAAGGAGTGTAAGAAGGAACGACTCACAAAGGTCTCACGATGGTGCCATCATTGGGAACAGAATTATTATTGTCGTTATCATAACACGCGGGCAATAAATCCGAAAACAAAAAGTTCACCATAAAAACAAACAAATTTAACTCCTGTCAAAATTGTTTTGCTCCTAAGTGGCTGAGAACACAGAACACTTCCGAATTTCGCCTGGTCTGTCAAATACTATGATCCATACCAATGTTACATTTATTTTGAAAACAAAGAAAATACAAACTAATGGCAGATAAACAGTTCGTGTCTAGTGAGGTACCGTGGCTGAACGAGTCGTGCGCCCCGGCTGCTTTCGCGCTCTCAGCGTCATCTGATGAACGGGCATGCGCACTAACTTCCTCGTACTTCGTCTCCTGCCTGGAGTCACGGCGGATTCTGCAGGGACTGGGGATACAAATGAGATGGGACTGTCCGATGGGGACTGGTGCGGAGTAGAGGCATCGTGCTGTGGAGTCCTGTTTAAAGAGTCAGACAATTCAACTAAATATTTTCACTCCTGAGCTCATAATAGACTTTCTTGCAACCCTTCAAGAAGAAAATGTATGAGTGAGATGAGTACGAATCAATAAGTTATTCTGAGCAACAATTGCCAAGTCTTTCATACTGACATAATGACATCTGCGTAGTGAAGACTGAAGGTGAAAGTTGAAGATGATTACTCCAATTTCTCCTTTCACAATGATAACCCGGGGGGGGGGGAGGTGGAGGGGGGGGGGGGGGGGAGGGTTCCAGCTTTGATAACTTGGGTCTTGATACATTACTAAGATTAAAGTTTATTTAACTATCAATTCTCACTACATTATACACTATCTTCTCAAAAGATACACACGTGATATGTCAACTTTGAACATTAGCAACAAAAATTACCACAAAAGGTATAATATATCATAGTCTAAAGAGCAACAAAGTCATACAATGCCTACCTATCCAACGATTTCTGTTTGGCCATGGATCTGGTGAGCGGTGGGGAAAAGAAGAAATCTACCAAAGGCGTAGTCGCCGTTCCGACAGGGGTCGTCGTTCTCTCGGATTCCATCGGCTGCCGAATCACTGCCGGCGGCGGGAATCCGTAACTAAGCTCATCTGTGCGGACTCCTACACCAGCAGCCTCTGCCGCAGGAGTGCCAGCCGCCGTGGTACTCTGGGATGGTTCGGTTAATGACGTAGAAGGTGACATCATTGATAAAGTCGATCGCTCTGGTAGAGATTTTCCGAGTTGAGAATATGTTCCGGGAGAATGGTCAGAAGCAGAGGCGGTCGACACGGGTTCGCTGCTTTCCATCCATGATCGAACAACTGTGGATGATTCTTGTGTAACTGTAGCGCTCATCTCCTTCATTGGGAGCGAAAATAACGACCTCGATCATTACCAGTCCTTTGCGCGCCGAATTCCTCGATCCTTCAATTGCACGGGACCGAAAATGGACTCCGGCAATTGGCAATCCATTTCCATCAGATTCGTTTCGATTAGTTTCAAGTGTTATTTCCCTTTTCCATCGATTATTGGCGTGTGTGTGTGTGTGTGTGTGTATGTGTGTTGTGTATTTTATTCATCGAGTTCTGACATATTTCAGATAAACATTGGATTGGCTGACTTAAATAATACCCAATGCACCAGCAGTAGTGTGGAAATTGAATCTACAGGTTTGTGTGGGTTTGTTTGTTTGTGAACGGCCCCAGCAATGGGGTATGACCACTAAAAAATAAAGGAATCAAACTTCTCTTGGGGGCGGGGAAAGGGGCAGGATTTTGACAATGCAAATTGATTGGTGCATGAGTTACCAAATGAAAAACACGTGTGTAAAGTCACCTACCTTGACAGGACTGGATTCACGATCCTCAGATAGAGATACCCTGTGAACGCAAAGTATAACACCATTTAACATTTCAATTGTATTTTCTACGAGCTTTCGATTCTGAAACAGATGTCCCGACTTTTCTGAGTATTACTGCTTTACTCGTGCAATTCAACACTGAAATGTTGTGATGTAGTACTTTTCTTCCCTGTGTTTAATTTCTCAGTTTATGTAAGTAGACACACGGTATGGCTTTTGGGGCGATCACCAAGTATTCACGAAGGAAGGAAGAGCTTTGAAAATGTGACTTGTCGCACCTTGATGGCCCAGTCTCCACGGGCTTGTACACTGTAGTTTCCAGGCCCCGCTCCTCCAGCTGATCAGAACTCTCATTGTCCACGTGACCTGCGTCTGTTTCACTGCTGATAACCGGAGTATCATCCTCACTCTCTTCAGCTAAAGTAAACAAACAAACAAACAAACAATCATAGCTAGAAATACCAGGTTTGAAGACTTGTTTAAACATTGAACAAATTTCAGAATGCAAAATCTAAGATTATATATAATCTAAGATTTCATTTATTTGGCATGTTCCTTCATCCTCCGTTTACTATGGGCAACTACTTCACAACTACTTCTACATTGTTTTTGTTACTACTACCTTGGCAAATAGTTTGAATTTACCTTTTGGTTGTTGTTGTTGTTGTTGTTGTTGTTTGTGTATTCTTACCTGAACCCCCACCACTCTCATAACTGCTGTAATCGTCCTCGTCTCGTGCGACCACTTCTTCAATGTCGCTGTCTTTCGACAAATCCACCACAGCAGCGGTAATCTGAACCTCTGTCTCCTCGTTTGCGTCTATCTCGCCGCTCTCCGACAATGAGAATTCTAGGAAGACACAAGGAGGACAAGGCCTTGGTCAAACACCGCACTGCACACGAGCCGAGCTCAGTTCAGCGAATGAAGTTCATTGAAGTTCGGCCCTTGACCCAGTTCAGTTCTACTGGTTGTATTTGGGTCGGCCAATCGATTTTCACGGCTAGTACAGCTATAGAGTTTGGTCTTGTTTCTACGTAATTGCATTATCGCCAAATTTTACCGTCAGGTGGCCCACCTGGAACATCTGCACTTCACGAACTGCGCATACTTGTGAATTGAGTCAAGCGCCGAACTTAATTCAAACTGGTCTAACTGAACCAACAACAACAACAACAATAACAACAATAATAATAATAATAATAATAATAATAATAATAATAATAATAATAATAATAATAATAATAATAATAACAATAATAATAATAATAATAATAATAATAATAATAATAATAATAATAATAATAATAATAATAATAATAATATAATAATAACACACAGTACCAATTCGGGCCGCTTGATCCGCAGCTCGTTTTTCCTCAAAACTCAGCAGGGAATCCACGATCCCTTCGTCAGCCAGTTCGCTTCCCGGAGCCTCAACGTCCATTAACGTGTCATCTGTTTCCCTCGTGTCTTTGACAGGACTGTCTTGCTTAGCGCTAAACAACCAAACCCAAACAGAAGAAGACACTTTAGTAATGGCGAAGTCTGTGAACCCAAATTCAAGGGCTTTTCAAGAGTTATAAAGAAGAGAGCTTTTTCTCAAGAGTTGTAGGACAAAATCTCGGATACAACAAGCAAACAAATGAACTCTCAAGTTAGTAATATTCACCTTGGTGGAGATGGCGTTGCATCCGCAAATCTGTTGAAACAACAAAAGTGCAATGTCAGTGCAAAGAGTTTTGATTCCTGTTTATCTCGTGTCCCACTAGTTTAGAACCGGTAAAACCTGTTTTCACAGGGCATGATAAGCAATGTCTTACCTTATTCTTCTGCTAGGCGTCTCCAGCTTCGCATCAACAATATCTCTTGGTTTTTCGGAAGCTACAGTTGACGAGACAAACAGCACCACGATATCACCACAAAAAGATCAGAGGAAAATATCTTAGTTATAATCAATTGCAAGATAACGTATTTCTTCTAACTTACTCGGTGAATACGCGCTCTTCCCGCTCGAGTGTTCTGGAAGAGAACGCCTTGAAAGAGGTGGAGAAGAGGAAGGCGATGTACGAGACGGAGTCCGACGAACAACGCGAGTAACCTGGAGAGAAACAGAGTGACCGTGAACTAGGTAGGAATCACATGACCAGACGGCAAAACAGACGGGTGGAAGGATGAGAAAAATAGGGAGGAAACGAGAGAAGTGAAGGCGAACATCAAGACGTAAGAGGACATAAAGAGAAAGGGAAATTGTTTTTCATGCAATAATCAATTTCTCTAATGCAGAGACAGATATTCGTTAGGATGGCGCAGCCCCAGTTGGAGGATGGGAATGCGACAATAGGGAGGGGAGGGGAGGGGAGGGGAGGTGAGGGACAAACAAAAAACAAATAAATGCGTCGAGCCTACGTGCCTTGAGAATGGACTGCGGTGTGGATGCACTGACGGATTCAGACCTTGTAAGTGACAAACCAGGAGTTCGCTGTAAGGTAAGGTGAGGTGTAAAATATGTGATAATAACCCTCAACTTGGACTTTCTCTTTTCATTCTCTCACCAGAGATATGTTCTACAGTGAGGATAATTTGGCCTTTTTTAGCTTGCCTGGACAAAAGCTGATGGAACGATCTATTCTCATTTTGTCACTCATGCATTTCTTTTGTACATGGTCAGGAAACTCGTTATTGGAAAGATTAAGAAGTAGAGGGAAATTAATACTTTTATTTTGTTAAAGAGGCTTCCAATATCCTTAATCACCACTGTCGGCTCTAGGAATTTGAAACCAATTGGCAATCGCTTTTAACCGAATTCTATTTTGCTATCGCTTTACTAGCTGATGTTCCGTCAGAGAAAAACAGTGCAGCATAAACCCTTGTCTCGTATGGTTACTCAGCAAAGTTGTACTCAGACAAAGTCACTCGCAACGGGAGTACCTTCGCAACAACAGGTGTGGTCAACAGTGACAGTGCTTCGGCACCAGAGAAATGAGGAAGGCGCCTGAAAGAAACAAAACAAAATCAATGAGACTGCTTCTTCAAAACTGGAACTTTTCGAATGTAAGAGATGAATTACAAGATCTACAACAGGATATTAATGTCCGCAAACACTCGTGTTACAGCGTTAACCCGCAAGGTTAGGGAATCGAAGGGTCAGCGCTCCTGCGAGAGATCGATTACGATTCCCTCTTTCCATTCTCCCATTTGACAGTTAGCTTCCTATGAAATCTGATGGGCTAATGCTTCTTGCCGGGAAACTGCCTTGGATCAAACGAAGGCCATGTCAATCAGAAATAGGTAGAACACGTAGAAGAAGTATTTGTAGAGAAGTCCACCTTCGTTTATCCTGAAATGATGGCGACTTCATTAAGTCTGTGTGCTTCCTTTCAGCTGCAGGAGACTGGAAATGAATACAAATAACTTATGTCATTGTCGACTAACGTTTCGTAGAGGCGACATATACATATACTTTTAGTACCACCAGATTTCATAAATAATTCAATGCTACAGACCTCAAATTTGGCCTTGCTAGCTGAAACCAACTCAGTCAAACATTTACAACTGCATTTTAAAATTTGGACAACTTTTCCTAATCGTTTATAAAGTATGATGGCCAGATACAGATGTGTATTGAGACACGTATTTCATCAGATTAAAGTTCGTTTAGCGGTGTTAAAATGATAGTTCAACTGGCATAAGAAATACTTACTGTAAAATAAAACTGAAAAATAAAACAATTCTAGTTACCGTCTGTTCAGGCTCTTTCCCCTTCACTGATGGAAACACTATCCTGTTCGAGTCACTAAAAAAAAAAAGAAAAAGAAAAAAAGGAACATTAAGATACCTGACGTTTTATCTGATAGACGGGATAAAAGTGAAACGCAAAGCCCAAGACGATTTTCGAAAGAACTCCATAAAAAGTGTCCATCCCGAGGTTTGACAGTTAAATTAGCTCAAGTACAATAACACTCAAGTTACAAACGATACCTGAGCAGAGACTTTGTCCTTGGAGTTACTGGGGTACAAATAAAAGGTCCTGGATCTGATGGAACGACAGTCTCTTGCGACCTGTAAACAAGTCAAACGCCAGATTTTCACAGTATTCAAGCAACAGACTTAATATCCAAGAAGTCTTGAGAGAACTATGATCGGAGCCCGATTAGGATCTGGAGCTGGAACCAGATCTGGAGCCGGATCTGGAGCTGGAGCCGAATCAGGAGCCAGGTCTGGAGCCGGAACCAGATCTGGCGCCGCAGCTGGACACCACGACAGTAACTTTACCTGGCTTCCGCTACTTTCTCCATCACAGAGCTGATCATGGACGAGTGTGTGAGCGGTCGCCCTTTTTCTACTTGCTTGACGAGGGTTGACAGTGGCTTTGGCCTGGACACTAAGTGAAACAAGAAAAGCAATGCATGAATTGTTTTGATACCACGAGAAAAGCTGGTCGAAATTTGGCCTTAAACCAAGCCACAGAGCTGTAGATGCTTGTGATGGTTTGAATGTCTCTTTCATTAAGTATTGAACTCAGGCAACTTGAATATTTGATCTCTGAGATAATTTTTCTGTCTTTTTTCTCACGTTGATGTTAAATAGAGTTAAAAGACATTGCAAAGTTGGGACCTAAGTGGAATTCTCGAGGTTCCCATGAATGTACAGAAGTTTGAAGTCAATGGTGATTATGTTAAATTAAAACAAGTGATTAGTACCTTCTTGACGGCTCCTGAGTTGTGGTACCACTACCCTGGTTGGTCCAAATATGAGCTTTCGCTGCACCTGTGGCAGGCACTTCATGTAGCGATCAACAATAGCGTTTCGGACTTTATCTCTTTCAATCACAGCCACGTCCTCTTCATTCTGATAACATAACAAAAACACAAAGCTGTATATAGCAAAATCCTTTAGCAATTCCAGAAGAAAATGCACGAGTCGTGCAATAAGAGTGGGCCTTATTCATTACGACGTTGGCTTCATGTGCGCAACGAATACGTTATAGTAGTTACGGCTTGCCGATGGGCAGTTGACTCAGTTGAAACTCTCTGCAGGACTACTAGCTTTTCTCAAAGGCTTTGCACGAATGGGAAGACATCTTACAGCCCTGAATGCATTTTGGAAGCAACTCGTATTCTTCAGTGAAAAATAAAATCCGTGACTACTGCAACTAGAATTCGTTGCCAGCAGTAACCAACTAACGACACAATGAAAAGACCTATTGCTGTAGAACAAACCATATAAATATTGGTATTTATTTTAAGGTTGACCTTACTGTGTAATATAAAAATAGAGGACGCTGCTCGCTCTTCGATGAGGTGTACTT
This sequence comes from Plumapathes pennacea, assembly GCA_964036295.1. Lineage (NCBI taxonomy): Eukaryota > Metazoa > Cnidaria > Anthozoa > Antipatharia > Myriopathidae > Plumapathes > Plumapathes pennacea. The sequence goes on along the minus strand of OZ038470.1, from coordinate 15,190,834 downwards.
ACAACTCGCTCTCGTTTAAGATCCTCATTCAGTCTGATGCCCTCCACGTAACGGCCCCGCTGCAAATAGTGCATCACTAACAGCTCCTTTGAACCTGAGAAGGAGCCTTCAAGGAGAAACCTCGCAAGAGAGCCCTGTCGAATAAAGGACCAACAATTATTGTTGTCATCCTCAACAAAAGTCTTGGGACACATCATTTTTCAAGCCTGAAACTTTCCTCTCTGCCCTAAATCAATGACACATGTGCACTGCAGTCTGCTCGTTTCGGATGCGTTTGTTTAGGATTGTAGGGAAAATGTTCGTCACAAGACTACACACCTCCTCAACATCATTAAATGGCAGCTGTAGCAGCTTGTTCATGTTTCCAGCTGAAAGAGCATAAGTTGTGTTCACTGAGTTAAATGCATTTGAAGATCGTGTTTGTGTCTGTCCCTACGCGTGAAGAGAAAATGGAGCAAGAGCGGTGTAACAAAATGAGACAAGAGTCTTGCCTTGAAGACAAAAAAAAAAAAAAAAAAAAAAGGAAAGAAAGAAAAGCAAAGCAAAGAATAAAAAACCTAAATGTGCGAAACGCTGTTTTCGTCTATTTACCTACCAAAACTGCTGCAAGAAATCAAACTTGTGACTCAGCTGTTTGTGGACAATTTCAACTCACAGTCACGTGATTAATTATGTACTGAAGCCTTTATTTTGCGTACAGTAACTTTAAAGGCCAACAATAATCTTACTTACTCTCCTGACATCCAACAAAAAAATGTCGAAGCAGTTCCATACTCCTGGCTGGGTCCCGGTATTGTCTCTGTTAGTGGTAAAAATTTACACAAGTTTTAAACAAATGTCACAGTTTGAACAGGTCAAAGACAATATACATAATAGAGTACAACACACAAACATACACTCAACATTACATACTACAATACTAATCCTAAACTGCACTGCATTTATCTACTACGCAACAATACGATGTACATTACATTACATTGCCATTCTAAAAAAAAGAAAAACGAGACAACACAGCACAGCACAAAATAGATCACAAAATACCTATAGTTTCACCTGTTTTCATCTTAATTTTTCCTCAGCTAGCCAAACACAATTGTCAGTACCACGAGGCCACTTTGACTTATAAAGTTAGTACGACCAAAGCATGAAATAGAAACAACCCAAGTATTATTACCTGATAGCTGAAGGCTTCCGTAACAAGTCTGGAAACAAAACGAGAAAAATTCAACATATTTTAAAGTCCATAGAGCTAACTACTACAAAACAATACGATTAGAAAATGTGGGAAATCCTTCATATCTTTCCAACTGCACATTTCCACCCTTCCGTGAACAAAATGTATCAGTAGTGGTGGGAGAGCGTACATAGTTACACTAGCTCAGACACATGTACACGATCATCTGCTATTTCTCCATACTGAATTACATTTATATACTGACTGAATTGAAAGGAGAAGTTTGCCTCTGATCACTTAACACACCCACCCATTTGCCAACAGAACTGTGAGGTGAAGCCGCACATCTTCCGGTGATTGTTCAGCGGGGTTGACTGTTTTCAGGTAATACAGGGCCACCTTCTCTTGGTCTATAAGGACAAAGAAGCAAAATTTTAAGTGAGCCTGCAAACGTGCCGGTTAGCGGTCATCACTTAAAATTAGAAACGAAAGTTATAAATAAAACAGTATTCCCCTTTCGCTCTCTACGAACGTTCTATTAAACTTAAATATTTCTTTAGATTACAATTTAAGATTTTTCATTGGTTTAGGTCCAGAAACTCAGCCAGGAAACACAAAATGTAGACTCGGTATTCGAGTAAAACAAAGCTCGATCTATTTTATACAAACTTACTCTCATAAAAGTTTCAGACTAAAGAAGTTCTGCACTAGAGCTTACTTTGAAGCAGCAGTGTTTTCAGAATGTAGCTGTTCTGCCATGGCCACAGCTCCGAGGTGATCACTGGGTCAACCAGAACATGAACTGCACGCTGAGCGAAAACAAAAAAAAGTGCAGCATAATGGCTAACTAAGCAGAGAGGCAAACATAGACGCGGTACGCAAATATAACAACCGCTAAATATCGTCATTCTTTCGAAACACTCCGGAATGAGAATATACAGAATAGAGACGGGAATTCTGTTCTTTGGGACCCATTCTGATTCCGGAAAGCACGAAATAGGGGTGTGTTCGGAATAGACAGAAGCCAATAATCGTTTTATTTCTGGCAATTTTCGAATGTATTTTGGCGTGAAAATTGCGCGCTCGCGACCACCGGGTTCCGGGTTCCGTACCCAGGCTCCCTCGGTCTCACCACGACAATGTTTTAATCTTTCCATTCAAGATGACGATGGGGTAGAAGAGAAAGGATGGGAGAGAAACATGAGGATGGGAAGTAGGAAGAGAACTAGGGCATTGCTTGATACATGTGCAATAACACTTACCTGAAACTCTTTATGGTCCAACAACCAGAACCCTCTGATCAACCTTGCCTGGCTATCGGGCACGTTGAACGATTTGGCAAACTTGTCCGCTACCTTTAGATGAAATGAGCACTCCCATCAACAACAACTAATATTAGCGTCGGAACAAATTCAATGCTTTTGAACGATATACCGCAAAAACTTACACGGGTCGTGCATGCACAACGGGCGACTGTATATGGGGGAACTCTCTCACTTGAATCAAGACGAAGTTCCCGAAAATAATTCAAAAACTTACCAAGTCCCTGGCCATGTCTTCATAGAGGAAACACATGTCCAGCAAAAGATAGTATACCTTACGATAGGTTAAGAAATGTACTGCATACGTTTCTTTATACACTAAAATTTAGATAATATATATATATATATTCAATGTAAATCATATCAAAAGGATACCACAGAGTGCTTGTTAAGCGAGGTGACTTTTTCCAAAAGATACAAGCTACACAATCCCTGAGATACAAAGGAAAACGATAAGTGTGCTGTTCTTACTACTGATTCAAATCGTTGTGTTCCTGTTGAACACTTCTGGCGCAAAACTCACGTGCAGACTCGCCGGTGGGTAGGACCCAGATCCTCCTTCACTGCACCACTGGTTCACAGCTTGGTTACCAAGCTGGGCGACAAGCTTATCAATCATGAGACCGCCTGCACCAAGTTCCCTGGAACGCATTTGTATATATATGAAAATATTTATTAGGCCTTGGGAATTACTTTAGGCTAAAAACAAAACCGTTACAAACCATGCAGTGTTACATCCATCTTAAAATTGCACGTAGACAAAAATAGAAAGGAACGGGTGAAGAAGAAATAGAATAATACACCTTTTATTTGTACCTAAGGTAAGTAATAAGTACAAGCACTTCCCATTTCCGGAGGGGAAAAACCTCCTCTCGTATTACTGCCGACCGTAACAGATTACATCCACAAAGCCGTTCGGCCACTGGGTCAGTAAAAAGCCTATAGGAACAACCTGTGGTTATCGCACAACCTGTGGTTTAGCTGTGTGAAGCTCACCTTGAGTGACTTGTGAGTTGTTTCCTTCGCACTTCGTACGCTTGAGTTAGTGATGCACCCGGGTAGCAAAAGCCTCTACGTGAGCGAGGAGCCGAGAACTGCATCAGTCATACTGGTCAACAAAAACAAGGTGGCCCTATCTTTCCTTTACCCCAGTCTTCTTTGCCTATTTGCCTATTACACGAGTTCCACCTCACCTTTTCGACTGTGGGCCTGCCATTTCTTCTGCAAATTAAAATCATTAAACTTGTTAGAACACTGCGAGCAATGAATAACACGTCCAAAAATATATATAACTTCAGATAGTAAACACTGACAATGAAATAGGTGTAAACGCGAATTACCTTGTTGATCCGGTAAGAGTCCATGCCTGATAAAACACAGTATCACCTGCAGATACTAAAAGAAACATAAGAAGTAAAGATCCGACTAATCTTTAACTAGAAACACGATACTCGCAGCTGTTCACTGGTCCTATTATCCCAGTTTTCTTCTGCCAACGGTTTAAAGCCAAGACTAGCAACCGTTGCATTTTCACGCCCTTATATTTGTTATTTTGTTAGCTTAGGCCTAACGTGATTGTCCAAAAGACCAAGCAAGTACTCATTCACGCCCGACATTTTGCATTTGAAAACGTATTCTAGGACACGTCGCGCGACCCGAGGAGGTCCACCGGTCGGCTCTGGCTGGTACAAAATTTCCGTCAAAGTATCACGAAGCACCATCAATTCTGAGGCTTCGATTTTTATACTTTCTGTATGGCAAACGGAGTCCACTTGGTCTTAATTTCTGTTTTTGTGTCTTGCCAAAATCAAATTTATTCGATGATCATATTCTTACCTCTGAAAGGACCATGACCACTCTATACCGTGACTCCAAGTCCTTCATCCCTGTACAAAAAAAGTATTAAAGGGTAACTTTGAACTCTGAAACGTCTGATACTCATTACTGAGTTTACAGACCTTGCTGTGTGACTGGTGCAGACTGCGTGAGTAAAGCTTGGAAGACAATGGAGAGGTGTTTGAGCTGAACTGCTTGGTGATCCAGCATTAGTAACATCTGGTCATCGGGTGTCCCCCCCTCTCCATCAAACAGTGGCACACCTGCAGACCAAGTTTAGAAACTTTCTCAGGGTTCCGATTACCCAAAAGAAACACCATGCCATTCTCTCCTATATTTGCTAGACAGCGGTGTGTCACTGGATAGGGTACGGTTTTAGGTGTCCTCTGTCTTAAACAGGGCAGGGTCATGGCCATGTCCGTTGTTTTCTTGAATAGGGTCCAATTCTTGGGGGCCAGTCTTGGACAGGGTCACAAATTTATGTTAGCAGTCTCAGATAGGGTATTATAATTTACAGGTTCGTCTCTTGAATAGGGTCAGGGTTTAATGGAGATAGGGTATTATAATTTACAGGTTCGGCTCTTGAATAGGGTCAGGGTTTAATGGAGATAGGGTATTATAATTTACAGGTTCGGCTCTTGAATAGGGTCAGGGTTTAATGGAGATAGGGTATTATAATTTACAGGTTCGGCTCTTGAATAGGGTCAGGGTTTAATGGAGATAGGGTATTATAATTTACAGGTTCGTCTCTTGAATAGGGTCAGGGTTTAATGGAGATAGGGTATTATAATTTACAGGTTCGGCTCTTGAATAGGGTCAGGGTTTAATGGAGATAGGGTATTATAATTTACAGGTTCGGCTCTTGAATAGGGTCAGAGTTTAATGGAGTCAGTGGCACCTTCCCCCTCCCCAACTTACACAGTTGATCCAACTGCTCCTTGACTTGCACAACGGTGTTCCACGCCCAGTCCAAAATAAGCTTCAGGCTACAACCTGCATGTGTCACATCTGAAAAGGAAATAAAACAAATGGGGTTGATTCTCTTCTTATGTGTGAGACATTTGAACGAAAAACAGAGAAGAACCAGACGGGTTGTTACACCAATACTGTAGTTCTCATCCTACGGAAATGGCAGGAAGCTTTGGAGTTTTTCCAGGTATTCATATGCAGATGTTAGGATAAAATGCCCAAGCAAGCTAAAAAAAGCCCAATATTTACGGAGAATTACGTGAAATTCGATGTCTACTGTTTCCGTCCCAAAGTCGACATTAAAATTTTAATCAACTAAAAAAAAAACGTGATCACCCAGATAAAACGTTCACACATGACATCACTGAGGTTTGACAAATCATTACTTACTACCAGCTCCTAGTTTGTCTACACAGGAAGTGATGAAATTCACCAAGCCATGTTCCAGTGCAACTGATAGCAATGCTTCATGGTGAAACTGAAAAATAAACAAATAAATATAACACTAAAATTAGGCGTATCTGTTTCCTTGCTAACCTAGCCCAAGGAACAGGAGGATAGCTTTGATTGAAGACAACTTGAAAATTTATCTTGCTTTTCGTCCGCAGTGTTCGATTTTCAAATGTCACATCTTTAAATCGTTTTTCAATCTCAGCTATCCACCTATCTAACAAAAACAAAAACAAAAAAACAAAAAAAAAAACAACTGTTCATCAACTGTATATACAGTAACACTGTACTGTACATGACTGTATAAAAAAATGTCCCCCTTTCTTCTGCAAACAGGCTGTGCTTTCAAGATCACCTCACGCAATTTCCACGATTTACAATCATACATGTACTTACGGTTTTCTCCTGTTGCTTGGACAAATCAAAATTTCGTGGCAGCAGCCCCGCCACCCAACACATATTGAAGAGGTCATGCGCATCCGATAGGCACGACCACCCCTTTGTGCTCATGTCAGCCAGAATCTATGAGAAAAATGTAAAATGAAAGTGACAAAATGCAAAAGTCATTCAGAGATTTTATAACATACATTATGCGGCATGTTTAATGCACTACAAGCTGCAACATGTTGCAAGAAAATGTCGCCTGTATTGCTTCAAAGAAGTCACATGTAAGCCAAGTGCAAACAGCAAGCATAAAACCCACCTGTCTCTGAACTCCAAGGAACTTGGAACGAACAATTCCTGTTTCCACTGCACAACACGCATCTACAAACATCAAAATAACTGTAGATAAGACACCATTGACCAAAGTATCCACACTTGACAAACAATGAAGTTGGGATTATGCAAAGAAAAACACAGAGCCTAACTTTAATCCTTTTGCCCCTAAGAGATCACATTTGATAATTCTCCAAAACGATTCATGTACTTAGGAAACGTATAAAACTGTGTTCAATAATATCAATAACTACTGCAGCCACAGTTCGCGATTCCACCATTCGCACGGGAGGAAATATTTCATGGATCATAAATACTGTAAGTTCTAATTCTCCATACTGTATGTATTTATTATGTCCTACCAAACTTGAGAGATGCTGGCCAAAGGTGCTGGTCCAATGGTAGTCCCAATCCTGTAACAAACTTGGACACAGACTTAGGGTCCACAAAAACATCCTGTAACAGAAAAAAGAGAAAGAGGGTTTATTCAAAAAGGAAAAAAAAAAAGAAAAAAATTGTTCTCACATGCAAAACCAGTCATATCAACTCGATAACTTCAACTACTGCACGGTACTGTGCAAACGACCATTCTACACTAAATCTGAACCAATAACACAAGTTTTATCTGGCTGCTTGTATTCAGATAACATGACTACAGTACCCCAAATTTTGTATCAACATGTATTATACAGTACTTTTAAAGAATATTATACGTGTGGTACAACATAAAGATACATCAAGGCATTTGCTGTTGAGACTTAATTGCTGATGAGCATGTGTTTTTAAGAAAACTGATGCATATCATGCTACAATGACACATTTGCTCCCTCAAACTGTATGTGCAATGGGGGACCGTTACTAAAAAATCCAAGGGGGACCTTTACTAAAAAATCCAACAGGGGACCCCCACTAAAAAATCCAACGGGGGACCTCTACTAAAAAATCCAAGGGGGAACCCTTACTAAAAAATCTAAGGGGGGACTCCCCATAAAAAAACCAAGGGGGGACCCTTAATAAAAAATCCAAGGGGGGACCACTACAAAAAAATCCAAGGGGGGACCCTTACTAAAAAATCCAAGGAGGGACCCTTACTAAAAAATCCAAAGGGGGACCCCTACTAAAAAATCCAAGGGTTACCCTTACTAAAAAATCCAAGGGGGGACCCCTACAAAAAAATCCAAGGGGGGACCTCTAGTATAAAAATCTAAGGGGGGACCCCTACTAAAATAACCAAGGGGGGACCCTTACTAAAAAATCCAAGGGGGGACCCCTACTAAAAAATGCAAGGGGGGACCCTTACTTAAAAATCTAAGGGGGGACCCTTACTAAAAAATCCAAGAAGGGACCCATACTAAAAAATCCAAGAGCGGACCCCTAAAAAAATATCCAAGGGGGGACCCTTACAAAAAAATCCAAGGAGGGACCCTTACTAAAAAATCCAAGGGGGGACCCTACTAAAAAATCCAAGGGGGGACCCTTACTAAAAAATCCAAGGGGGGACCCCTACAAAAAAATCCAAGGGGGGACCTCTAGTATAAAAATCTAAGGGGGGACCCCTACTAAAATAACCAAGGGGGGACCCTTACTAAAAAATCCAAGGGGGGACCCCTACTAAAAAATCCAAGGGGTACCCTTACTAAAAAATCCAAGGGGGGACCCCTACAAAAAAATCCAAGGGGGAACCTCTAGTATAAAAATCTAAGGGGGGACCCCTACTAAAATAACCAAGGGGGGACCCTTACTAAAAAATCCAAAGGGGGGGACCCCTACTAAAAAATCCGAGGGGGGACCCCTACTTTAAAATCTAACGGGGGAACCCTACTAAAAAAACCAAGGGGGGACCCTTACTTAAAAATCTAAGAGGGGACCCTTACTAAAAAATCCAAGAAGGGACCCTTACTAAAAAATCCAAGGGGGGACCCCTACAAAAATATCCAAGGGGGGACCTCTAGTATAAAAATCTAAGGGGGGACCCCTACTAAAATAACCAAGGGGGGACCATTACTAAAAAATCCAAGGGGGGACCCCTACTAAAAAATCCAAGGGGGGACCCCAACTTTAAAATCTAAGGGGGGACCCCTACTAAAATAACCAAGGGGGGACCCTTACTAAAAAATCCAAGGGGGGACCCCTACAAAAAAATCCAAGGGGGGACCTCTAGTATAAAAATCTAAGGGGGGACCCCTACTAAAATAACCAAGGGGGGACCCTTACTAAAAAATCCAAGGGGGGACCCCTACTAAAAAATCCAAGGGGTACCCTTACTAAAAAATCCAAGGGGGGACCCCTACAAAAAAATCCAAGGGGGAACCTCTAGTATAAAAATCTAAGGGGGGACCCCTACTAAAATAACCAAGGGGGGACCCTTACTAAAAAATCCAAAGGGGGGGACCCCTACTAAAAAATCCGAGGGGGGACCCCTACTTTAAAATCTAACGGGGGAACCCTACTAAAAAAACCAAGGGGGGACCCTTACTTAAAAATCTAAGAGGGGACCCTTACTAAAAAATCCAAGAAGGGACCCTTACTAAAAAATCCAAGGGGGGACCCCTACAAAAATATCCAAGGGGGGACCTCTAGTATAAAAATCTAAGGGGGGACCCCTACTAAAATAACCAAGGGGGGACCATTACTAAAAAATCCAAGGGGGGACCCCTACTAAAAAATCCAAGGGGGGACCCCAACTTTAAAATCTAAGGGGGGGACCCCTACTAAAATAACCAAGGGGGGACCCTTACTAAAAAATCCAAGGGGGGACCCCTACAAAAAAATCCAAGGGGGGACCTCTAGTATAAAAATCTAAGGGGGGACCTCTACTAAAATAACCAAGGGGGGACCCTTACTAAAAAATCCAAGGGGGGACCCCTACTAAAATAACCAATGGGGGACCCTTACAAAAAATCCAAGGGGGGACCCCTACTACAATATCCAAGGGGGGACCCCTACTTAAAAATCTAAGGGGAGACCCCTACTAAAAAAACCAAGGGGGGACCCTTACTTAAAAATCTAAGGGGGGACCCTTACTAAAAAATCCAAGAAGGGACCCTTAATAAAAAATCCAAGGGGGGACCCCAGAAAAATATCCAAGGGGGGACCCTTACTAAAAAATCCAAGGAGGGACACTTACTAAAAAATCCAAGGGGGGACCCCTACTAAAAAATCCAAGGGGGGACCCTTACAAAAAAATCCAAGGGGGGACCCCTACAAAAAAAATCCAAGGGGGGACCTCTAGTATAAAAATCTAAGGGGGGACCCCTACTAAAATAACCAAGGGGGGACCCGCACTAAAAAATCCATGGGGGGACCTGCACTAAAAAATCCAAGGGGGGACCCCTACTTAAAAATCTAAGGGGGGACCCTTACTAAAAAATCCAAGGGGGGACCCTTACTAAATAATCCAAGGGGGGACCCCTACTTTAAAATCTAAGGGGGGACCCGTACTAAAATAACCAAGGGGGGACCCTTACTAAAAAATCCAAGGGGGGACCCCTACTAAAAAAACCAAGGGGGGATCTTTACTTAAAAATCTAAGGGGGGACCCTTACTAAAAAATCCAAGGGGGGACCCTTACTAAATAATCCAAGGGGGGACCCGTACTAAAAAATCCAAGGGGGGACCCCTACTAAAATAACCAAGGGGGGTCCCCTACTAAAATAACCAATGGGGGACCCTTACTAAAAAATCCAAGGGGGGACCCCTACTAAAATATCCAAGGGGGGACCCCTACTTAAAAATCTGAGGGGGGGACCCCTACTAAAAAAACCAAGGGGGGACCCTTACTTAAAAATCTAAGGGGGGACCCTTACTAAAAAATCCAAGAAGGGACCCTTACTAAAAAATCCAAGGGGGGACCCCAGAAAAATATCCAAGGGGGGACCCTTACTAAAAAATCCAAGGAGGGACCCCTACTAAAAAATCCAAGGGGGGACCCGTACTAAAAAATCCAAGGGGGGACCCTTACAAAAAAATCGAAAGGGGGACCCCTACTATAAAATCCAAGGGGGGACCCTTACTAAAAAAATCCAAGAGGCGACCCCAGATAAAAAAACCAAGGGGGGACCCTTACTATATAATCCAAGGGGGACCCCTACTAAAAAATCCAAGGGGGGACCCTTACAAAAAATCCAAGGGGGGACGTGACATGCAAACCAAGAATTGACACACCTGACTAATTTGCATACTATATGAACTTGGAAACATTCACCGGAAATGGATATTTTTGGCTGAGATTCAATATCTTTTCGGCCTAGTATCTTCTAAGCCGTACTTACTGTCAATACAGAAATTTTGGCGGATACTAAACCAACGGCTTCAGATTTGTTTGCGATATATTAACGCCATTGGTGCCACTGATTGTTTGACCTTCATGGCACCGCGCCAAAATATCACAATAACAACGCAAAACACAGTAGAGGCAAAACAAAATACGAACCACAATCCCATCTGGATATGCAACATCCAACACTTCCGCCAAAGAGAAAAATGCAAAAAATGGACATGTAGGATCTTTACTTCCAAACATGGCATCCCTGAAAACAGACAAATGTACAATAATAGGCAATTTCTGTTTGTTCACAATGTTCGAAGTTTCATAATTGTCCATAACTGTGCAGGGGAAAAGACAACAAGAAGTCACTCTACAACTTGATACCATATTTTATTCATAGCATCAATCTGAATTGCTCTTTGGCACTTGAGTGTATTTTTTCTCATCCAATAAGTTTTCATTAAAATGGATACAGTACCAAGGGATTTCTTGGTCAGTCGTACCTGATAGATGCTGGCATTTGAAAGTGATACCATCTGTTGATGTCAAATATGCCAACATGACAAGTTGGATTTGACTGAGGGTCGTGTGATGGAGCTTCCCAAATGCACACAGCCAGAGTCAAGTCTCTGCCCCCAGGAGCTGAACAAACACAACAAAAACAACAAAAGGAACCCAGCACACTTCAGTTCTGATGTATTTAAATAAAAACTGATGATGCATTCTGACAAATTAAGCAACTTGCACATACTCTCTTCGTCTGTACTGTCATCTATCCTGGTGGCTTCAACATCTTGTTCTGAAAGACAAAATGTATATTGTCACGTTTGGAATTCACGCTTGTCGCGGTAGCTCGGACGTGTTGGTATTCACTCTGTTCATAGTTGTGAAGTGTGCATGACTATTTGTGAGAAGGTACGGTATATAAGGCCAGTGTTTCACAAGCAAGTGTCACTCGACGGCATCTCTCCTTTAACTTCCGTCAAACTTCTTTAGTTTTGTTATGGTGTGCAAGTTAATCATTACTGCCCTTGTTAAGAATTACTATTGTGTGCCAGATATCAATTGATATTGTATTAGTCTTCATAAATTGTTAAATAGCTACTGTTTCACTGCCCATTATATTGTAAACCTGGCTATCAATAAACGAGATGCCCATTCCCGATTCTTGTATGTTTGATGGTAATTAGTGTCAAAATGATGTGTTCTCGTTTCACTGCAGAGTGATTAGCGAATAAAGCAAACAATGGTGACCCTAATGTAGCACTATATTGTAAGAAGAGAAGAAAAACAAGGACTATAACTGAACTGCCTCTAAGACAGACACCTCTGGTGACACTAAATGCTAGTCCCCAGGGTGTCCCCCTTAGAGAGAGTTCATTGTAACACAACCTAAATTTTGAAAAAAAAAAATGTAATGATTAGAATAGATGTCTTCATGCAGCTTTAATTTTAAGACACTGTATCTCAATAATATTCTGAGCAATATTGAAGTGTCTGCCATCTCACAGAAAACTGCTAAAGCATTGCCAGAAAAACACCAGTTTGAATTAGGTTAAAACCTTACCTAGAGTATAGCAGCAGATGACTCTGCTTCCAATCGATGTTGCATCGGCAAGGTGATGAACATCTGCAGTCAACTGGTGCTCAAACCGGCGACCACACCCTGTTAAATACTACACAATAGAGGAACGATATTAGCACTGCAGCTGTAATGATATTATTGATAATAACTAGTATGTACAGCACAGAATGCCATAGTCATGTGTTGGCTAGCATTTTAAAAAGATTAAAAGGAATAAATTTAATTGACCCTGGTGTTACCAAAATAAGAAAAAATAGATTTCTCAAGGTATCTAAGGAAATACAGAGCATACCATACCTTGTAAATATTTCCATACCCTGGGTGGAAGCCCCGGTACTGAAAAGCCAGCTGGTACAGCGTCAACGTTGTAGGTGCTTCAGATACTGATTCAGATGAAAGGGGGCCCCGGGCAACCCACACAAAGCAACAGTAACGAGGATCATTCTCTGGTTCCTAAAGATAATGCAGATAGAATGTAGATGCACATACATGTATGTGCAACATACAGTAACTAAACATACTGCATGTAGCATGCTTGCTTCAGCCATTCAATCTTTCCTTTATAAGATATTCGCTACAGGTTTTACATCATCAGGATACAACAAATGTACCCAAATACCAGACATTTCTGTTGCTGTAATATGTATTGATTTTTCATCATGCCCTGATCCCGAGTTTATCCACCTGGGATCCCAGCCTGGATTATGGGACGTCGGGATCCCGTCCCGCCATCCCACCCGGGATTATGGAACACCCCAGATGGGATCCCACCTAGATCCCATCCGGTATCCCACCTAGGATCCCGTCCCACCATCCCACCCGGGATTATGGAACATCCCGGGCGGGATCCCACCTGGGATTCCATCCCACTATCCCACCCAGGATTATGAAACATCCCAGGTGGGATCCAATGTGGTTCCCAGGCGGGATCCCACCTTACTGGGGGATCCTGCCAATCCTGCCTGGGATCCCAGGCAGCTAAAACCTTTTTTTACCTGGGTTACAATGAATTCTACATCATAACATTAGGAATTCCTTATTTTGGGTTATACATTAATGTACATATTCCCATCTTAGAATCACTATGATATTATTCTACATGTACTGTAGCACACCTTTTACTGTAAACTAGATACTGTTTTAAAAATACTGTAAATTTATACTGACATGCTACTTTCAGTCCGTAATGTACAGTACTGTATTAGAAACAATCACATAATCGAATGTAATGCCCAACATTTCATTTAAACAATGTACAGTAACTTATTAGTACTCACCTGATACATAAAATGAGTTACAGGAGACAGGTACTGATCAATATGACTACTGTATCTGTAACAAAACAAAGTCATAACAAAAAAAGGTCAGGACAGAGGAATAACACACTAAAGAATGTGTATATTTAACAATTATTTGCCAAAGTGGAGGTGAATAGCGGTGGATATTTACCGAGCCGTTTCACCGACACTGAGGCGAATAACTGTTTTAGTATATACCACACAAGTTTAATAGCCAACTCCCAAATAGCTGTTTTATTTCCGACAAAAGTGGGCAAAAACTGGGTTCACACGCCATTTTGTTTTACCGGAAGCCGCCGGGAGGTGAATAGTATTTGATATTCCGAGATTGAGGAACCTCACTATCTTGAATTCAAAATTGACTATTTACACTATAGAACTATCCGCTATCTCGAACTCAAACCCATTGCCCTGAATTTGAACCCAGTTATCTTGAAACCCATGCTACATGTATCTCAAACTATTTTCGTTTCGTGTTGGCTAACTATTTTCGTCTTGTGTTGCCTGAGTGTTAGCAATAATTTCAGCTAACACATCATATGTCTATCCCACAAGTTATAAGCATATGCAATGGTATGTACATATAGCTTACAGCAAGGAAAGAGTTTCCAGATCCCAGATGTGAAAGCAACCAAAGTTGAAGCCAACAAACAAGTGGCTTGTCTGAACCACGTACTTCACTGCACTGATGAAGGTATCTCCTGCAACCCAAAGTAATATTACATTATTGGTACTTAGTTTTGTGGGACTTCAATTTTGTAAAAATAAATAAGGCAAACTTGGGGATTTGGCAAATTCGCAATGCTGATCCACATTACTGATCAGCACTACAGATTCAATTTTTTCATAGCCACATTTTGGAAAGATATTGACCATAATAACAAAACTAAACAGGTTAGAGTCTGTTTCCCCAGAGTTCTTCTTGTAGGGGTGCTATCAGCACTCGCATTTCTGCTTGGTTTGAGTAGCATTTCAACTTGTTTAAAAGGCTATTAAATTTCATGTCGTTAATTTTCACAATGACATTTTTTTTACAGGTCCTTAATTTCAAGATCTTTTGGTATATTGGATTTACCTGATGAAAAGGCCTTTATTTCTTTATGTTCTGGTGTCATGTACGAGAATCCTGCCATTCCATGCGACATTTCTAAAGCAACAAATTAAAACAAAAACATACAGTCTGTAACTAACAACAAAATAAATGATTATTTTGAACATACAGTACAGTAATGATTCTAAGTGACTGACGGTTGGTACTTATTGGGATCATTACAGTAACAGCAATATATAGAGGATATTACACAGCGGCGCGAAGATATGAATTTTATTTTCGAGTGGTAAAATATTGTTTTTACCACGAGAAAATAAAATCCATATCTTCAAGCAGCCGTGTAATTTTCTTTTTATTGTATTAGACACAAGTGTTTTACGAGAAATTGCACAAACAACCGTGCAAAAGCGGGAAATGATGCCAACAATATTCTCACTAGTGAGGATATGGAAAATATGCCACTCAGGTCCCGGATGTAGTTTCGTATGGATTTTATGCACGATATATTTTCCAGTAAAATACTCGTGTCTATATAATAATTAGTAATAACATATTTGTAATTTGCCATTAAGACTTCCAAAGGAAACCATGCTAACATGTACTGCACTAGCAGCCACACACCAATAATTCTGAAAAACTTACTTCCTAACTCTATGCCAATGTGAGCTCCATTTCTTTTGGCTTCAATCCTGAACTCCGCCACATAATCCCCTGCTGGGTTCTCAGAATCCAAAAATTCCAAATGACTGCTGTTCCACTCGTCAAACTCTTCAACATCATCATCAAGACGCATGTCAACCAAATAGCAGTGACCTTGTTCTGTGCCAATGGCCACCACACCAAAGAAAAGCTTTAAGTGGTCACTGAAAGAAATGCATCAACCTTTACAATTTTGCAGATGCCTTACTTATAAAGGGAAAAAATTGTCCCTGAAACAAAGGGCACCCACCTCCCCGATTCCTCATACATTTCAAAAATCCAAATGAGTTATTTATGTACAGTACATGAGAAACCACAATTTGTCTCAGGGAGCAGGGTGACCCTGGGGGCAGGAACACCTTACATGCACAGTAATGAGACAGGGCCTTCCTGTAGTAACACATATACAAACAGGTTATTACATGGGAACGAGTGGAATATGGCAAAGTATTTTTACAAGTCCGTTTTATTTTTTCGAGCCTGCTTCAGGCCCCACCACACACACACCCACCCTAATAGGGGCACAGAACAGGAAATAACAGCATTGTCCCAGGGTGCAGTGGGCCGGTGAAGCAGTCAGACAACTTGACTGGTCCATGCCAGCAACCCAAGATTGCCACCATTCGGAGTTGAAAGGAAAGAGCTCAAATTTGGTACGTAACTCTCCACCAGGGATTGATAGATGAAAAAGACAGCTTTCACCAGTTAAGCTACATCAGTGGAGGTTAACTTCAGAGGGTTTTAATTTATGTACATGTAGGTCACGTGATCTCTTGGTGAGAACCAGTAATTTTAGAACTTGTACAAAACAGAACAACACAGCTGATTTTCTCTTAGCTGATCAGCGAAACAACCAACCTGAAAGCGTGGCGAGGCACCGCTGCTCCGCCAGCACTCCTGACAGCTTGAACAACGGTTACCGCGAAAGGAATCTCAATCGCTTTCACCACGCGAGATATACACGGATCAAAAAGACAAATCATCCCTGTATTCCTGCCCGACAGATCCCTGAGACCCACGACAAGCTTAACGCCATCTTCCATTGGAAATTCAGCAACCGAAGAAATACAAACTGCTCGCTGGGTTTTTGGTGTCCAACCAAACCGCCATGCTGCTTGTCGAGAACCGTTCTTGGTGTTAACCACTTCCAAAGAAGCTCCCCGGGCCAGCCAAGTCAGCCTTCCTGCATTAAATATCCCACCTGATATGCAGGTACCTGCATCGTCCACGGCACTGCTTCTCTCCAGGCATTCCAACGAGGCACTGGGATACGAAACCAGCGAAGACGTTGAGTTTGGATAACACTCGCGCTTCATGGTTGCCTTGATTTGACTAGATTTGTCCAGAACTCTTGCATCCAAAAGTTCAAGGAACCTGACATAAACTTGTAAAAGGAGTCCAAATGAGGCTCAGTGAGCAGTCATAAAAATCCAACTGCGACAAAATTCGCCCTCGTGCACGCCATTTTTTGGCTACTATGTATTACTTCATGTAAGACTACGGGAATAAGGATAGTAACCCCCTCCCGCAATGTGATTATATTATGTCAGCGGTCGCCCTCAACTTAACAAATTGACGTCAGTTTTTTATGTGTCTGTCCTCTTATTGATCATGAAACGCGTCATAACATTGTCAAAAAGTTGTGGATCCACGAGGCGCTTCGCCGAGTGGATCCGCAACTTTTTGACAATGTTATGACGCGTTTCATGATCAATAAGAGGACAGACACATAAAAAACTGACGTCAATTTGTTTTTTACAATAACAAAACTCAAGCGACGACGCGGGGAAAACACGCAAGAAAACTGGATTTTGTTCGATTTGACCGAAATGTTGTCAACAACTTTTCCCGCTTTCTAATTGGTCGAAGTTGAAATTCAAGACATTTCATTGGCCAAAAAGTGACAGCTTGACGTGAGCATTTCGCGCGTGCAAAATAAAATTTTGTCAAAGAAGTTGGAAAGAAATGAAACTAGACGCTTTTCTGCTGCGGTTTTCTCGACAATTGCAAGACAAAGCTCAAGGAAATTCGCCTCTGAACACTTCTGGTTCTCTACTTCAAATGCCGAATGTCGCTTTTGCAAGAACTGAGGTAAATTTGAAGCTGAATTCACCTTCTTCGTCCAAATCACTGTCGTCAGCACTCGATTTTATGTGTCTGTCCTCTTATTGATAATGAAAATTAGCCAATCACAAAGCGAGAAACTGACGTGTTATTGTAAAAAGTATAACTGACTGACAGAAGTGCAGTGATAAATAAACGTCACATCGGAGTGAAATAGCGTGTACGAAGAAAGACGTAAAGTTTAAAAAATCTAAGCTTCTAAAGCGTTTTATTTGAAACGTGCATACAATACTCTTTTATAGAAAATTAGCGCTTCGTGTAAATTTAGTAAATGTAACTAAAATCAACGTGAATCAGCGACCGCTGACATAATATAATCAGACTGCACATTGCTTACGCAATTCGCTTCCCGTTGTAGACGCCATTTTCTTTGCTGGAGGGAAGTTACCAGGTTGCGCGCGGAATGGGATTAATTTTCTCTATATCAGTGAATGCCATTGTCAGATAGTATTTCACTATATCCGTTAATGTTTGCCTTGAGAACGTTTTGTGGGGGAATGGGGACCAGCAACCTCAGACCCTTGGGGGAATGGGGACCAGCAACCTCAGACCCTTGAGGGAATGGTGACCAGCAACCTCAGGATCCTTGGGGGAATGGGGACCAGCAATCTCAGGCTCCTTGGGAGAATGGGGACCAGCAACTTGAGACAGTTTGCTGGTCCCCATTCCGCCAAGGATCTGAAGTTGCTGGTCCTCATTCCCCCAATGGTCTGAGGTTGCTGGTCCCCATTCTCCCAAGGAGCCTGAGGTTGCTGGTCCCCATTCCCTAAGGGTCTGAGGTCTGGTCCCCATTCCCCCAAGGGGCCTAAGGTTGGTTGCTGGTCCCCATTCCCCCAAGGGGTCTGAGGTGAACCTCTGCGGGAAGCTGGTAACGAGTCATTCACAAATCATCCTTTTTTTATTTACATTTTGGAGCGATGCTACCTAACACGAACACAGAAAACGGCAACTAGAAAGAAACCATAACAGCGCAAAAATTACCCCTGCTTCACGTTTGGTTAGTTATTAATACGTGGGGCGACCGCTGACATAATATAATCAGACTGCGGGAAGGGGTAACTATCCTTACGTGGGAATTCGCTTCCCTAAGACTACAACAGCAACCTGAAACAAAACGTCTGCGCATGCGTTATTTTCTTAAGTTCCGGTCAAGTTTCCCGTGCACAAGTTCCCAGGCTCTTTCATCTCCCGGCCCCCGTCCCCGAAGAAAGACCCTGGTTCAGGCTGGTCACGTGCCTTGCTCACAAAGATAATCCGTTGGGAGGGGTCCCCCTATCAAAGAAATTTGTCGCGCTGTGCGTTTGTCAAATCAAAACGAGGCTGGCACAAACGACACAAATCAGCCACGCTTTTTGGCAAGCTTCATTTCGCCATCGTTAACAGCAGCTACTGGAGTATAAACCACCTTAAACCACAATAAGTCAAGAGTTTGGAAGCAGTTTACTTTGGAGGCACTCGCTCTGCTTTCAACGGGATACGGAAAGTCTCATTTCAGTTCACTTTCTTCCAGCGCTTTTGTTCTACGAAATGCTACTAGTAGTGTTTAATTTTAGGTATACTTTTAGTTGCTGCAGAGAAATTTCATGGACAGAGCGACTTCTGAACGCTGTGGACGCACGTGCGATTCAACAAACATTATGCAAATTTGATGTCGTAAGAGGCGGGGCCAACGGTCTTTTAAAGCGCACCTTCGTGTTTAAATGCATCTTTTCACCCTTCCGAAGGAGCCTTGACTCTCGAAATTATCTTTTTGAAAGCTCTGAAGTTGTCGAGGCTTCTTTCACATGGTCTGCAGATTAAATGCGGCAAACCGCTCTGTGGCAACGAGCTGCTGTAAAACTCTTCCGCTGTGGTGCCTTATTAGCTCAGTTTTCCGCATACGTTTTTGCGGTGGTCTCCTACAGAACTACAAGGCCTGCAACAACTTGACTTGTTGTTCAGACGCAGCGTAAACTACAAGGGAGGTGTTAAATTTTTATATCCAAATTTTTCTTTCCCCAGTTGACAAAGTAAAGTAAATTTCCGACTTATCTTTCTCTTCAAATATGAAAAGGCAGTTTACTGTCAAATTATAATATTGCTGTGCACTATTCTTTCTGAAAGCCAATGTACATCACACCAATCAAAAACAATGTGAGAAATGCACATATAATAAAATTAATGAAGTTGTCTGCTGCCTGCTTGTCTGTCTGTCTATCTCTCCTTTTATAAGACGATAGTCTTTCTAAGAGCCTGTGAAGTAATTGAGTTATTTCACTCTGTCCTTCCACCTGGTACGATCCAAAGACAGCGTACCAGCGGAAAGGACACCACACTTTACTATACTCTGCTTAACTTTGAGGCTCATTTTGTGTCAAATATAATTCAGTCAAATATAAATTCAGTAAAGGACACGTCACATTTTCTACAGTTTAGTTCGCCACGAGGTTCAATATGTATTATAATCGTCTATACTATGATGAAAGGAAGCGATGTTATTTCACTTAACTCAATAAGGCTCGTTCATTTCATCGTTCGATGAAATACACAGAAGACAGCCATCTTGGATTTACCGACTTTGTCCGATTCTCGGTCGTGAGGCGATCGGGTCTAAACTCGTTTTCAGTCTTGCGCGGCTGTCCTTCCCGCTGGTACGATTTAGGCACAATCCAGATTCTGGCCGACACGTGACCAGCCTGAACCAGGGTCTTTCTTCGGGGGCGGGGCCCGGGAGATGAAAGAGCCTGAAAACGAGGTTGGCACAAGTAAGAATGGGGCGAGGAAGTAAGCTGCGGATTGCGAGAAGGCCGGGTGAAATTCAGCGGTAAAGAACGCGGGCATGGGGGGTGGGGGGATGTCACTCAATATTCTCAGGGTATGACTGTTTTGAAATGTTGAACAGAAACTAGCAAGACAACACATCATTCACCATCACCAGCCGCATGCATTGACTGTTTTATTCATCATTTATGGGCATCATTGATCACCATCATTCAGCCAATTTATCATCTTTCACAATCATCATTTCTACCTGGGCTAGGTTTTGAGTTTGTTTAGGCACAGAGAGAACTGAAAGATCTGACAATAATAATAATAAGTTCATTTTTGTATATATTATATCCTGGTACAAAGACTTTTTTATATACATATAAATACAAATACATATAAAGTGCCACCTTAGATACAGTATAACTATACTAGACAATAATTTAGTCAAAAACAAGTTACAGCACAGCAACAATCTTGGCTAATCAAGAGCAAGAACAAAACCTGATTACAATATTCTCAAACAAGAAATTTTGCTTCCACACGCAGATTGGTTTCTTCTTCAACATAGAGCCGTTTTCGGATGACTGTCGAAAACCAAAACCAAAGTAATTACACAGGCCAATCACAGACTAAGAGAAAACAGCAGCCAATTGGAAGCCAAAGTAATTTGCATTTGGTCTTGTGTTTGGCTTTACTTTCCAATCAGCAGTGCGAGTACACCCCATCACTTGCGTGAGAAGTGTTTGGTTTTGGTTTTGTTTTTGTTCCTGATTGGCTGAGCATGCTGACAAACTAGTGTGGACCAATCCAAAAGCAAAGCTAACGCAAAACCAAAGCAACCACACAATTACTTTCAACAGTCACCTGAAAACCACTCTAAAACAACACAGATTACCTTGGCAAATTCTGATTGGTTGAAAAACCTGTGTGTAATGGGGACTTGCTTTGGTTTTTCAACAGTCATTAAAAAACTGGGCCCGGTTTTTCGAAAGCCGATTAAGCTAATCCAGAATTAACGAATTTTTTTCTCTCAATCTCTCTGCCAATATAGTGCAAGGTTTTCTTTGAAGATGGATTAAAAAGCTTTTTTCAACTTACAAGCGCCCCAAGGAAGTCGTTGTGGATCAAACCTTCTCATTTTCAGGCTTATAAATGACAAGAAAGTTTTAGACCTAATCCAGGATTAGCCTAATTGCGCTTTGAAAAACTGGGCCCAGCCCTATAATAATTGCAATAGTAAAATAATCATGCTTTATACATTATAAGTTTGCTGATACTGTATCACTAACAGTTCCCCTATGGGTACAAATAAAGTGCTGTTGTTGTTGTCCCTAAATGTCTAGAGGATGTGCCTAGACAGTGTCGGTAAATTAACTGGACACTTGAGTTGGTGAAGTTGTTCCTATCTTCTGGCTGGCTGATAGACAGACACCATTGTCTTTTCATTCTTGCATGAAGCTCCTTAAATAAAAGGGGGTCATCGCATCAAGGCACAACCATGAAAAATGAAAACATACATTTTAACAGCCTCAAAACTGAATCTAAATTTTCTCACTAGGCGTCGCTATTGGAACTATACAGCAAACAGCTTTTGTACATAATACTAGCACTATGTTGTTTATGCACAAATGTCATACATTGCAAATTAAAATAAATGACTCACTGGCCATGACTTGCAAATAATTAAATAAGTGCCTCTCTTTCCTTTTGCCATTTTATCATAAATTTGAACTTATTGTACAGTAGGATTTTCGGTATTTGCTTTTTGAATATTTGAAATGATTTTCTCCCATGTTTTACCTTTTTGGTTAATGCACTTGTCCACAGTCACTATCCAAGATTGGCCCTATAGCAATGTCCAACTAAAAAATAGATGCTCCCTTTTGTAATATTGTTCTTCACCAGGTAGTATGGAAGAGCCAGCTTTTTTGCAGCACACAAGCCCAGTGCAAATTTTGGAGTCTGCCCATCTAGCCTTGACTAAAAATGAAGAATACATTATTAATTATCAGAAATAGAAATCTTAAGAACTAATTTATCTTTCAAAAAATAGTAACTAGGGCACTGACTGATCAGATCACACAAAGTGGATAACTTGGCAGGTCTGTCCTGCATATCAGTGATTTAATTATTTCAACTAGTGATGTGATCTTGTAATGATTCATGTTTTGTCTATAACATTATCTATAACATCACCCACCTGATACAAAACTCCAGGATAAGGAAGTCACTGCAGCCTTGTGCTCAGGAAACAACTGTTTAAAAAACTCTGAAGTCTGTGGAATAAAATAATGGACTAGTCAAGTGGATTTTATGGGTACATTGGTATTCAACAAACTATGTGGGGTACTTGCAAAGACCTCAATAGAAATTTAAGAGCCCCATGGGTACCACCCTTCTCAGCATGCATTAACAATCTATCAGAGATCCATTACAGTCTCAACAAACAGGCCTGCCAACTATGAAAGTGACTTTTTCACAACTCACACACCCCCCCCCCCCCAAAGGGCTACTTCTACCTTATTTCAGACAAAAATGTGCAATTTTCGACCCTATTTCAGACTAAAATGTTAAAAATGATACCCTTTGGGGCGGCACATACCTATATGGCTCATATACGGGAGTACCCCCTCCCCTCTCACCCTTGGGCCATGCCCAATTCTGCCTGGCCCCAAAGCATGCTGACTATGCAAATTTTGGGTGTAAGGAGTTTGAAATTCAGACTTACCTTCCTTGCATCAGTTCCTTTCTTTACTTCAAATACCATCTCAAGGGCAAGGCCAACACCATCTCTGTTTGAATGGAAATTCTCTCTTTTGGGAACTTGTCCCTTAATTTATTCACTACATTAACTTAATATTCAATTGATTTAATTTATTCAATTGATTTAATTTATTCAATTGATTAATTTATTCAATTTATTTAATAAATTCATTTATTCATTATATGAATAAATGAATAATTAAACAAATGCACACATGAATGAATTAATTCTGAATATATCAATTCTGACTGGCCCCATGGAATTATGGGTGTATAGTTGTTTTAAATTGGGACTTGAATAAATCAATTCATTCACTTATACATTATTTAATCATTCATTTATCTTTTGTTCATTTCTTTACTCTTGTTTTTTTTATTCCTTTATTCATACATTTAAGAATGATAAATAAATAAATAAAATAAAATAAATAAATAAAATAAAATATAAACTTATTCATTTTTATTTATTGGGTTTGTTAGGTTAGGTTAGGGCGCCATGGTTAGGGTAAAGTAGTGTTAGGGTCAGGGTTATGGTTAGTTAGGGTCAGGGTTAGTTGGGGTTACGGTTATGGGTTAGGAATGGGGCATCCTGTTGGGGGAGGGGGCCTGGGATGGTGGAAGTACACCAAGGGAGGTGACGGTTGCACAACCACGTTCACGGTCATCCCAGGCCCCCTCCCCCACCCCTCCCCTCAAATCCCATCCCCCCCAAATCCCCTGTACGACCCAGTCCCTATCCACCTACCCTCCAACCAACAGCCAACCCACTGAAGGAGGAAGAATGCAGATGAATATCAGCGAGGGGATAGACAGGAAGAGAGTCAAAACAGGGCCCTGAGGGGGCCGCGGGAGCATTGCTTCCCCTCTGATGAGTTGTACGAGTTAGATAAGAGAGCAAGGACCAGAATGGGGAGAATTCGCCTAGGCAGTGGTACTCATAACAACCCTCTCCATGAGTTAAATGGGTGGAATCATCCATTTGAATTGGAATCATCCACGGCTGTCAGAGGCTGGGATATAATGAGTCACGGTTTCCTTTGCGTGTCATGCACCCTACGCTCCAGACGTTGTGAAACACCTGCGACTGGCGGCAATTTTAAACTACTGACAGAGGGTGCATCTCCGTCGTTAAGATTGCCTGTAGCCGACCCTTGTCCTCAAGTCACCTGCCCATTCTTCTCATTTTGACGATTGAAATGTGTACCACTGCTTAGGCGAATTCTCCCCACTCTAGTCCTAACTCTCTCACCTAACTCCTACAACTCACCAGAGGGAAAACAATACTCCTGCGGTCTCCTCAGAGTCCCGTTTCGAACCTCTTCCTGCCTACCCCTTCGCTAACATTCACCTGCACCCTTCCTCCTTCAGCAGAGTTGAATGATGGTCATCATCAGGTTGGTGGGAAGGCACAAATGATCATACAGGGGACGAGGGACTTGAGGGGACAAGAGAACAATGGATGATAATATTGGAGGAGAGCCTAGAACAGTATCCTGGAGAAATGTCCACAACAGTCTGCAGGAAGTCTGCTCAGAAGAGTCTGTCTGCAACAGTCTGGAGGAAGTCAGCCTGGAAGAGTCTGCAGCAGCTGGAGGAGAGCATCTGACTATAGTTGGGAGAACAGGAAATATGAGGTAAGAAAGCAGTATAAAATAATATCGTAATGGATGAAAATTGAGCATGGATACTCACAAAAATAGAGGGAGAACAATATTACATATCTTTTTGCTGCCTATGATAAAGCACAACAACATTGATAGTGAAAAGAAAAATGCTAAATTGGGTGACCTCAACTCGGGTCAATCAGTCATCTCAAATTTTCTTTTCACAAGTGAATTGATTTGACCTGCTTCGCTAATCCGTAACGTAAATCCGCAAGGTAAAATAAACTTTGCCATAGTTTGGGAGATTTACTATGGTAAACTCCCGAGTGTGACCCCAGCCATTATAAAGCATTACCAACAAACACAAATAACTATAATTAGGTTAACAAATAAATGAGAATAAGATAAAAATATTTATAGAAGTTGATGATACGCGGGGAAAATAAAGTGGACCAGTATATGAAATATTAAAGACGCAGAAAATAGCATGAGGGTGCAACGAATGGATATGCGACAAGGGAGAAACGAGTGAAGGCCAAACAAATTAACACGAGGGTGAGGTGACAAATGCGTTTTGCATAAAAGGCGCGGGAAGGAAACTTGAGCTCGCACATGGCCTGAGAAGGCGAGATGAAAGAGATCGAAGAAACGGGGAGAAGTGACAAACACTAACGACAGAACCCAAAACTAAATTACCTGTGAAAAGGAGCTTCGTTTTAGGTGTGGAGCCGGACGCTATAGGCCGCCTTGGGCTGTAGTGTTCTTCAGTTGCGAGCGAAGCGGATGACCTCGCTGATGGGAGTCCGGAGAGCAAAGGCGTTGGGTAATCGACGCTTCCTCAGGATTTCTGAGTGGGACTCTGAAGGTTTCTTTCCTTGGGGAACCGTGAAAATCTTGTGAGTTAACACGAGACAACCTTGCTCAACGAACTCGAGTCAAAACTTCGCTTTAATTACCCATGATGCTTACTTACTGATTTTACGGCCGCGCGGAGTCTGGGACTTTCTTCCAGACTCCGCGCGGCCGTAAAAGAGAGAGAGAGCCTGTTCTTTCTATAAAAAAGAACTGAGTTGCTTGCTGTACTGCTTCGGGGTCAAAATTACGGTTTTGGTACAGCTTAGGGTGCTCAACATCAAACGTTGACATTTTTATGTGACGTGTACCGTTTAGGGGTCGGGTGTCAATCGAATGACCTCTTTTTGTTTAAAAACAACAAGGAAGTGAAGTGCTTAATGATGCACATTGAAACTTTAAATTATTTTAATTGATTTTATTGGTACCTGTTAGAGTGTAAGCTCGAGTCACGCCCGTTTTCGACGAGCTTCCCCGTCATTTTTATGTGGGAGTCCCCCCCTCCCCCCCCCCCCCCCCCCCCCGGGTTCACAGGCTACCTCCTTGATGAAACGCAGCTCTCTCAGACAGCATCTAAGATTATATATAATCTAAGATTTCATTTATTTGGCATGTTCCTTCATCCTCCGTTTACTATGGGCAACTACTTCACAACTACTTCTACATTGTTTTTGTTACTACTACCTTGGCAAATAGTTTGAATTTACCTTTTGGTTGTTGTTGTTGTTGTTGTTGTTTGTGTATTCTTACCTGAACCCCCACCACTCTCATAACTGCTGTAATCGTCCTCGTCTCGTGCGACCACTTCTTCAATGTCGCTGTCTTTCGACAAATCCACCACAGCAGCGGTAATCTGAACCTCTGTCTCCTCGTTTGCGTCCATCTCGCCGCTCTCCGACAATGAGAATTCTAGGAAGACACAAGGAGGACAAGGCCTCGGTCAAACACCGCACTGCACACGAGCCGAGCTCAGTTCAGCGAATGAAGTTCATTGAAGTTCGGCCCTTGACCCATTTCAGTTCTACTGGTTGTATTTGGGTCGGCTAATCGATCTTCACGGCTAGTACAGCTATAGAGTTTGGTCTTGTTTCTACGTAATTGCATTATCGCCAAATTTTACCGTCAGGTGGCCCACCCGGAATATCTGCACTTCACGAACTGCGCATACTTGTGAATTGAGTCAAGCGCCGAACTTAATTCAAACTGGTCTAACTGAACCAACAACAACAACAACAACAACAACAACAACAATAATAATAATAATAATAATAATAATAATAATAATAATAATAGTAGTAGTAATAATAATAATAATAATAATAATAATAACAATAATAATAATAATAATAATAATAGTAATAATAATAATAATAATAATAATAATAATAATAATAATAATAATAATAATAATAATAATAATAATAATAATATAATAATAACACACTACCAATTCGGGCCGCTTGATCCGCAGCTCGTTTTTCCTCAAAACTCAGCAGGGAATCCACGATCCCTTCGTCAGCCAGTTCGCTTCCCGGAGCCTCAGCATCCATTAACGTGTCATCTGTTTCCCTCGTGTCTTTGACAGGACTGTCTTGCTTAGCGCTAAACAAGCAAACCCAAACAGAAGAAGACACTTTAGTAATGGCGAAGCCTGTGAACCCAAATTCAAGGGCTTTTCAAGAGTTATAAAGAAGAGAGCTTTTTCTCAAGAGTTGTAGGACAAAATCTCGGATACAACAAGCAAACAAATGAACTCTCAAGTTAGTAATATTCACCTTGGTGGAGATGGCGTTGCATCCGCAAATCTGTTGAAACAACAAAAGTGCAATGTCAGTGCAAAGAGTTTTGATTCCTGTCTATCTCGTGTCCCACTAGTTTAGAACCGGTAAAACCTGTTTTCACAGGGCATGATAAGCAATGTCTTACCTTATTCTTCTGCTAGGCGTCTCCAGCTTCGCATCAACAATATCTCTTGGTTTTTCGGAAGCTACAGTTGACGAGACAAACAGCACCACGATATCACCACAAAAAGATCAGAGGAAAATATCTTAGTTATAATCAATTGCAAGATAACGTATTTCTTCTAACTTACTCGGTGAATACGCGCTCTTCCCGCTCGAGTGTTCTGGAAGAGAACGCCTTGAAAGAGGTGGAGAAGAGGAAGGCGATGTACGAGACGGAGTCCGACGAACAACGCGAGTAACCTGGAGAGAAACAGAGTGACCGTGAACTAGGTAGGAATCACATGACCAGACGGCAAAACAGACGGGTGGAAGGATGAGAAAAATAGGGAGGAAACGAGAGAAGTGAAGGCGAACATCAAGACGTAAGAGGACATAAAGAGAAAGGGAAATTGTTTTTCATGCAATAATCAATTTCTCTAATGCAGAGACAGATATTCGTTAGGATGGCGCAGCCCCAGTTGGAGGATGGGAATGCGACAATAGGGAGGGGAGGGGAGGGGAGGTGAGGGACAAACAAAAAAACAAATAAATGCGTCGAGCCTACGTGCCTTGAGAATGGACTGCGGTGTGGATGCACTGACGGATTCAGACCTTGTAAGTGACAAACCAGGAGTTCGCTGTAAGGTAAGGTAAGGTGTAAAATATGTGATAATAACCCTCAACTTGGACTTTCTCTTTTCATTCTCTCACCAGAGATATGTTCTACAGTGAGGATAATTTGGCCTTTTTTAGCTTGCCTGGACAAAAGCTGATGGAACGATCTATTCTCATTTTGTCACTCATGCATTTCTTTTGTACATGGTCAGGAAACTCGTTATTGAAAAGATTAAGAAGTAGAGGGAAATTAATACTTTTATTTTGTTAAAGAGGCTTCCAATATCCTTAATCACCACTGTCGGCTCTAGGAATTTGAAACCAATTGGCAATCGCTTTTAACCGAATTCTATTTTGCTATCGCTTTACTAGCTGATGTTCCGTCAGAGAAAAACAGTGCAGCATAAACCCTTGTCTCGTATGGTTACTCAGCAAAGTTGTACTCAGACAAAGTCACTCGTAACGGGAGTACCTTCGCAACAACAGGTGTGGTCAACAGTGACAGTGCTTCAGCACCAGAGAAATGAGGAAGGCGCCTGAAAGAAACAAAACAAAATCAATGAGACTGCTTCTTCAAAACTGGAACTTTTCGAATGTAAGAGATGAATTACAAGATCTACAACAGGATATTAATGTCTGCAAACACTCGTGTTACAGCGTTAACCCGCAAGGTTAGGGAATCGAAGGGTCAGCGCTCCTGCGAAAGATCGATTACGATTCCCTCTTTTCATTCTCCCATTTGACAGTTAGCTTCCTATGAAATCTGATGGGCTAATGCTTCTTGCCGGGAAACTGTCTTGGATCAAACGAAGACCATGTCAATCAGAAATAGGTAGAACACGTAGAAGAAGTATTTGTAGAGAAGTCCACCTTCGTTTATCCTGAAATGATGGCGACTTCATTAAGTCTGTGTGCTTCCTTTCAGCTGCAGGAGACTGGAAATGAATACAAATAACTTATGTCATTGTCGACTAACGTTTCGTAGAGGCGACATATACATATACTTTTAGTACCACCAGATTTCATAAATAATTCAATGCTACAGACCTCAAATTTGGCCTTGCTAGCTGAAACCAACTCAGTCAAACATTTACAACTGCATTTTAAAATTTGGACAACTTTTCCTAATCGTTTATAAAGTATGATGGCCAGATACAGATGTGTATTGAGACACGTATTAGACCGTAACATTTCACAGACTTTCATCAGATTAAAGTTCGTTTAGCGGTGTTAAAATGATAGTTCAACTGGCATAAGAAATACTTACTGTAAAATAAAACTGAAAAATAAAACAATTCTAGTTACCGTCTGTTCAGGCTCTTTCCCCTTCACTGATGGAAACACTATCCTGTTCGAGTCACTAAAAAAAAAAAGAAAAAGAAAAAAAGGAACATTAAGATACCTGACGTTTTATCTGATAGACGGGATAAAAGTGAAACGCAAAGCCCAAGACGATTTTCGAAAGAACTCCATAAAAAGTGTCCATCCCGAGGTTTGACAGTTAAATTAGCTCAAGTACAATAACACTCAAGTTACAAACGATACCTGAGCAGAGACTTTGTCCTTGGAGTTACTGGGGTACAAATAAAAGGTCCTGGATCTGATGGAACGACAGTCTCTTGCGACCTGTAAACAAGTCAAACGCCAGACTTTCACAGTATTCAAGCAACAAACTTAATTTCCAAGAAGTCTTGAGAGAACTATGATCGGAGCCCGATTAGGATCTGGAGCTGGATCCAGATCTGGAGCCGAATCAGGAGCCAGGTCTGGAGCCGGAACCAGATCTGGCGCCGCAGCTGGACACCACGACAGTAACTTTACCTGGCTTCCGCTACTTTCTCCATCACAGAGCTGATCATGGACGAGTGTGTGAGCGGTCGCCCTTTTTCTACTTGCTTGACGAGGGTTGACAGTGGCTTTGGCCTGGACACTAAGTGAAACAAGAAAAGCAATGCATGAATTCTTTCGATACCACGAGAAAAGCTGGTCGAAATTTGGCCTTAAACCAAGCCACAGAGCTGTAGATGCTTGTGATGGTTTGAATGTCTCTTTCATTAAGTATTGAACTCAGGCAACTTGAATATTTGATCTCTGAGATAATTTTTCTTTGTCTTTTTTCTCACGTTGATGTTAAATAGAGTTAAAAGACATTGCAAAGTTGGGACCTAAGTGGAATTCTCGAGGTTCCCATGAATGTACAGAAGTTTGAAGTCAATGGTGATTATGTTAAATTAAAACAAGTGATTAGTACCTTCTTGACGGCTCCTGAGTTGTGGTACCACTACCCTGGTTGGTCCAAATATGAGCTTTCGCTGCACCTGTGGCAGGCACTTCATGTAGCGATCAACAATAGCGTTTCGGACTTTATCTCTTTCAATCACAGCCACGTCCTCTTCATTCTGATAACATAACAAAAACACAAAGCTGTATATAGCAAAATCCTTTAGCAATTCCAGAAGAAAATGCACGAGTCGTGCAATAAGAGTGGGCCTTATTCATTACGACGTTGGCTTCATGTGCGCAACGAATACGTTATAGTAGTTACGGCTTGCCGATGGGCAGTTGACTCAGTTGAAACTCTCTGCAGGACTACTAGCTTTTCTCAAAGGCTTTGCACGAATGGGAAGACGTCTTACAGCCCTGAATGCATTTTGGAAGCAACTCGTATTCTTCAGTGAAAAATAAAATCCGTGACTACTGCAACTAGAATTCGTTGCCAGCAGTAACCAACTAACGACACAATGAAAAGACCTATTGCTGTAGAACAAACCATATAAATATTGGTATTTATTTTAGGGTTGACCTTACTGTGTAATATAAAAATAGAGAGGACGCTGCTCGCTCTTCGGTGAGGTGTACTTACAACTCGCTCTCGTTTAAGATCCTCATTCAGTCTGATGCCCTCCACGTAACGGCCCCGCTGCAAATAGTGCATCACTAACAGCTCCTTTGAACCTGAGAAGGAGCCTTCAAGGAGAAACCTCGCAAGAGAGCCCTGTCGAATAAAGGACCAACAATTATTATTGTTGTCATCCTCAACAAGTCTTGGGACACATCATTTTTCAAGCCTGAAATATTCCTCTCTCTCCTAAATCAATGACACATGTGCACTGCAGTCTTCTCGTTTCGGATGCGTTTGTTCAGGACTGTAGGGAAATTGTTCGTTACAAGACTACACACCTCCTCAACATCATTAAATGGCAGCTGTAGCAGCTTGTTCATGTTTCCAGCTGAAAGAGCATAAGTTGTGTTCACTGAGTTAAATGCATTTGAAGATCGTGTTTGTGTCTGTCCCTACGCGTGAAGAGAAAATGGAGCAAGAGCGGTGTAACAAAACGAGACAAGAGTCTTGCCTTGAAGACAAAAACATAATAAAAAAAAAAAAGGAAAGAAAGAAAAACAAAGCAAAGAATAAAAAACCTAAATGTGCGAAACGCTGTTTTCGTCTATTTACCTACCAAAACTGCTGCAAGAAATCAGCTGTTTGTGGACAATTTCAACTCACAGTCACTCGATTAATTATGTACTGAAGACTTTATTTTACGTACAGTAACTTTAAAGGCCAACAGTAATCTTACTTACTCTCCTGACATCCAACAAAAAAATGTCGAAGCAGTTCCATACTCCTGGCTGGGTCCCGGTATTGTCTCTGTTAGTGGTACAAATTTACACAAGTTTTAAACAAATGTCACAGTTTGAACAGGTCAAAGACAATATACATAATAGAGTACAACACACAAACATACACTCAACATTACATACTACAATACTAATCCTAAACTGCACTGCATTTATCTACTACGCAACAATACGATGCACATTACATTACATTGCCATTCTACAAAAAAGAAAAACGAGACAACACAGCACAGCACAAAATAGATCACAAAATACCTATAGTTTCACCTGTTTTCATCTTAATTTTTCCTCAGCTAGCCAAACACAATTGTCAGTACCACGAGACCACTTTGACTTACAAAGCTAGTACGACCAAAGCATGAAATACAAACAACCCAAGTATTATTACCGGATAGCTGAAGGCTTCTGTAACAAGTCTGGAAACAAAACGAGAAAAATTCAACATATTTTAAAGTCCATAGAGCTAACTACTACAAAACAATACGATTAGAAAATGTGGGAAATCCTTCATATCTTTCCAACTGCACATTTCCACCCTTCCGTGAACAAAATGTATCAGTAGTGGTGGGAGAATGTACACGATCATCTGCTATTTCTCCATACTGAACTACATGTATATACTGACTGAATTGAAAGGAGAAGTTTGCCTCTGATCACTTAACACACCCACCCATTTGCCAACAGAACTGTGAGGTGAAGCCGCACATCTTCCGGTGATTGTTCAGCGGGGTTGACTGTTTTCAGGTAATACAGGGCCACCTTCTCTTGGTCTATAAGGACAAAGAATCAAAATTTTAAGTGAGCCTGCAAACGTGCCGGTTAGCGGTCATCACTTAAAATTAGAAACGACAGTTATAAATAAAACGGTATTCCCCTTTCGCTCTCTACGAACGTTCCATTAAACTTAAATATTTCTTTAGATTACAATTTAAGATTTTTGATTGGTTTAGGTCCAGAAACTCAGCCAGGAAACACAAAATGTAGACTCGGTATTCGAGTAAAACAAAGCTCGATCTATTTTATACAAACTTACTCTCATAAATGTTTCAGACTAAAGAAGTTCTGCACTACAGCTTACTTTGAAGCAGCAGTGTTTTCAGAATGTAGCTGTTCTGCCATGGCCACAGCTCCGAGGTGATCACTGGGTCAACCAGAACATGAACTGCACGCTGAGCGAAAACAAAAAAAAGTGCAGCACAATGGCTAACTAAGCAGAGAGGCAAACATAGACGCGGTACGCAAATATAACAACCGCTAAATATCGTCATTCTTTCGAAACACTCCGGAATGAGAATATACAGAATAGAGACGGGAATTCTGTTCTTTGGGACCCATTCTGATTCCGGAAAGCACGAAATAGGGGTGTGTTCGGAATAGACAGAAGCCAATAATCGTTTTATTTCTGGCAATTTTCGAATGTATTTTGGCGTGAAAATTGTGCGCTCGCGACCACCGGGTTCCGGGTTCCGTACCCAGGCTCCCTCGGTCTCACCACGACAATATTTTAATCTTTCCATTCAAGATGACGATGGGGTAGAAGAGAAAGGATGGGAGAGAAAACATGAGGATGGGAAGTAGGAAGAGAACTAGGGCATTGCTTGATACATGTGCAATAACACTTACCTGAAACTCTTTATGGTCCAACAACCAGAACCCTCTGATCAACCTTGCCTGGCTATCGGGCACGTTGAACGATTTGGCAAACTTGTCCGCTACCTTTAGATGAAATGAGCACTCACCATCAACAACAACTAATATTATTGTCGGAACAAATTCAATGCTTTTGAACGATATACCGCAAAAACTTACACGGGTCGTGCATGCACAACGGGCGACTGTATATGGGGGAACTCTCTCACTTGAATCAAGACGAAGTTCCCGAAAATAATTCAAAAACTTACCAAGTCCCTGGCCATGTCTTCATAGAGGAAACACATGTCCAGCAAAAGATAGTATACCTTACGATAGGTTAAGAAATGTACTGCATACGTTTCTTTATACACTAAAATTTAGATAACACCCTTTTTGATGGGTTAAGGCATCGGCATACCCAATCGCAAAAATCAAAATTTCTTGTGATCTAATTTCGCTATGTCGTAAAACGTTCTCAACCCTCCTTCCAACAAATATATATATATATATATATATATATATATATATATATATATATATATATATATATATATATATATTCAATGTAAATCATATCAAAAGGATACCACAGAGTGCTTGTTAAGCGAGGTGACTTTTTCCAAAAGATACAAGCTACACAATCCCTGAGATACAAAGGAAAACGATAAGTGTGCTGTTCTTGCTACTGATTCAAATCGTTGTGTTCCTGTTGAACACTTCTGGCGCAGAACTCACGTGCAGACTCGCCGGTGGGTAGGGCCCAGATCCTCCTTCACTGCACCACTGGTTCACAGCTTGGTTACCAAGCTGGGCGACAAGCTTATCAATCATGAGGCCGCCTGCACCAAGTTCCCTGGAACGCATTTGTATATATATGAAAATATTCATTAGGCCTTGGGAATTACTTCAGGCTAAAAACAAAACCGTTACAAACCATGCAGTGTTACATCCATCTTAAAATTGCACGTAGACAAAAATAGAAAGGAACGGGTGAAGAAGAAATAGAATAATACACCTTTTATTTGTACCTAAGGTAAGTAATAAGTACAAGCACTTCCCATTTCCGGAGGGGAAAAAACCTCCTCTCGTATTACTGCCGACCGTAACAGATTACATCCACAAAGCCGTTCGGCCACCGGGTCAGTAAAAAGCCTATAGGAACAACCTGTGGTTATCGCACAACCTGTGGTTTAGCTGTGTGAAGCTCACCTTGAGTGACTTGTGAGCTGTTTCCTTCGCACTTCGTACGCTTGAGTTAGTGATGCACCCGGGTAGCAAAAGCCTCTACCGTGAGCGAGGAGCCGAGAACTGCATCAGTCATACTGGTCAACAAAAACAAGGTGGCCCTATCTTTCCTTTACCCTAGTCCTCTTTGCCTATTTGCCTATTACACGAGTTCCACCTTACCTTTTCGACTGTGGGCCTGCCATTTCTTCTGCAAATTAAAATCATTAAACTTGTTAGAACACTGCGAGCAATGAATAACACGTCCAAAAATATATATAACTTCAGATAGTAAACACTGACAATGAAATAGGTGTAAACGCGAATTACCTTGTTGATCCGGTAAGAGTCCATGCCTGATAAAACACAGTATCACCTGCAGATACTAAAAGAAACATAAGAAGTAAAGATCCGACTAATCTTTAACTAGAAACACGATACTCGCAGCTGTTCACTTGTCCTATTATCCCAGTTTTCTTCTGCCAACGGTTTAAAGCCAAGACTAGCAACCGTTGCATTTTCACGCCCTTATATTTGTTATTTTGTTAGCTTAGGCCTAACGTGATTGTCCAAAAGACCAAGCAAGTACTCATTCACGCCCGACATTTTGCATTTGAAAACGTATTCTAGGACACGTTGCGCGACCCGAGGAGGTCCACCGGTCGGCTCTGGCTGGTACAAAATTTCCGTCAAAGTATCACGAAGCACCATCAATTCTGAGGCTTCGATTTTTATACTTTCTGTATGGCAAACGGGGTCCACTTGGTCTTAATTTCTGTTTTTGTGTCTTGCCAAAATCAAATTTATTCGATGATCATATTCTTACCTCTGAAAGGACCATGACCACTCTATACCGTGACTCCAAGTCCTTCATCCCTGTACAAAAAAAAGTATTAAAGGGTAACTTTGAACTCTGAAACGTCTGATACTCAATACTGAGTTTACAGACCTTGCTGTGTGACTGGTGCAGACTGCGTGAGTAAAGCTTGGAAGACAATGGAGAGGTGTTTGAGCTGAACTGCTTGGTGATCCAGCATTAGTAACATCTGGTCATCGGGTGTCCCCCCCTCTCCATCAAACAGTGGCACACCTGCAGACCAAATTTAGAAACTTTCTCAGGGTTCCGATTACCCAAAAGAAACACCATACCATTCTCTCCTATATTTGCTAGACAGCGGTGTGTCACGGGATAGGGTATGGTTTTAAGCGTCCTCTGTCTTAAACAGGGCAGGATCATGGCCATGTCCGTTGTTTTCTTGAATAGGGTCCAATTCTTGGGGGCCAGTCTTGGACAGGGTCACAAATTTATGTTAGTAGTCTCAGATAGGGTATTATAATTTACAGGTTCGTCTCTTGAATAGGGTCAGGGTTTAATGGAGTCAGTGGCACCTTCCCCCTCCCCAACTTACACAGTTGATCCAACTGCTCCTTGACTTGCACAACGGTGTTCCACGCCCAGTCCAAAATAAGCTTCAGGCTACAACCTGCATGTGTCACATCTGAAAAGGAAATAAAACAAATTTTAATCAACTAAAAAAAACGTGATCACCCAGATAAAACGTTCACACATGACATCACTGAGGTTTGACAAATCATTACTTACTACCAGCTCCTAGTTTGTCTACACAGGAAGTGATGAAATTCACCAAGCCATGTTCCAGTGCAACTGATAGCAATGCTTCATGGTGAAACTGAAAAATAAACAAATAAATATAACACTAAAATTAGGCATATCTGTTTCCTTGCTAACCTAGCCCAAGGAGCAGGAGGATAGCTTTGATTGAAGACAACTTGAAAATTTATCTTGCTTTTCGTCCGCAGTGTTCGATTTTCAAATGTCACATCCTTTAAATCGTTTTTCAATCTCAGCTATCCACCTATCTAACAAAAACAAAAACAAAAAAACAAAAAAAAAAAACAACTGTTCATCAACTGTATATACAGTAACACTGTACTGTACATGACTGTATAAAAAAATGTCCCCCTTTCTTCTGCAAACAGGCTGTGCTTTCAAGATCACCTCACGCAATTTACACAATTTAAAATCATACATGTACTTACGGTTTTCTCCTGTTGCTTGGACAAATCAAAATTTCGTGGCAGCAGCCCCGCCACCCAACACATATTGAAGAGGTCATGCGCATCCGATAGGCACGACCACCCCTTTGTGCTCATGTCAGCCAGAATCTATGAGAAAAATGTAAAATGAAAGTGACAAAATGCAAAAGTCATTCAGAGATTTTATAACATACATTATGCGGCATGTTTAATGCACTACAAGCTGCAACATGTTGCAAGAAAATGTCGCCCGTATTGCTTCAAAGAAGTCACATGTAAGCCAAGTGCAAACAGCAAGCATAAAACCCACCTGTCTCTGAACTCCAAGGAACTTGGAACGAACAATTCCTGTTTCCACTGCACAACACGCATCTACAAACATCAAAATAACTGTAGATAAGACACCATTGACAGACCAAAGTATCCACACTTGACCGACAATGAAGTTGGGATTATGCAAACAAAAACACCGAGCCTAACTTTAATCCTTTTGCCCCTAAGAGATCACATTTGCAAATTCTCCAAAACGATTCATGTACTTAGGAAACGTATAAAACTGTGTTCAATAATATCAATAACTACTGCAGCGACAGTTCGCGATTCCACCATTCGCACGGGAGGAAATATTTCATGGATCATAAATACTGTAAGTTCTAATTCTCCATACTGTATGTATTTATTATGTCCTACCAAACTTGAGAGATGCTGGCCAAAGGTGCTGGTCCAATGGTAGTCCCAATCCTGTAACAAACTTGGACACAGACTTAGGGTCCACAAAAACATCCTGTAACAGAAAAAAGAGAAAAAGGGTTTATTCAAAAAGAAAAAAAAAAAAAAAAGAAAAAAATTGTTCTCACATGCAAAACCAGTCATATCAACTCTCCATAATTTCAACTACTGCACGGTACTGTGCAAACGACCATTCTACACTAAATCTGAACCAATAATTCAAGTCTTGTCTGGCTGCTTGTATTCAGATAACATGACTACAGTACCCCAAATTTTGTATCAACATGTATTATACTGTACTTTTAAAGAATATTATACGTGTGGTACAACATAAAGATACATCGAGGCATTTGCTGTTGAGACTTAATTGCTGATGAGCATGTGTTTTAAGAAAACGGATACATTTCACGCTACAATGACACGTCTGCTCCCTCAAACTGTATGTGAAACGGGGTGCCGTTACTAAAAAGCCAAGGGGGACCCTTACTAAAAAATCCAAATGGGAGCCCTACTAAAACATAGGTCCGCAAAGCGTACGTGAAGCTATTTGCTAGTTGATGATAGTCTATGATAGGTAGTTCGTGTTACAACGGTGCACAAACTATTATCGAATATTATCACCGTTTGATCGGGGTTTTACACTATGTTCTACTATGCCAGCTACGTACTATGCATGACCAAACACAAATGCACAAACATGACAGTTTATTATATGATTATTTTGAGCTGATCGACATAAAAGGAGGAAAGTATAGCTTGCCAAAATATTTCAAGTCGTTCTGTAAAAATTTCTGCGAGGTAAGCCAGACTTTGACTCGTTATAGTAGTTTCGTATTAACGTAACACACTCCAGCCAAACAAACCTGTTTCTCGTGCTCTTCGAACGGTGGTGAAATAGATTCACAGTAAAATTTCCTGTAGACTTTTGAGTCAATTTTTCATTAGCGACAAAACCCGCTAGAGACAATTTTTGTAAACAAACAACTCAGACAAACCACAGTCGATCTGGTCATGAAATCATGTGTCAACAAACATATCATGCGAGGTAAACCAGATTTTGACTCGTTATAATAGTTTCGTAACGTAACACACTCCAGCCGAACAAACCTGTTTCTCGTGCTATTCGAACGATGGTGAAAAGGATTCACAGTAAAATTTCCTGTCGATTTTTCATTAGTGACAGAATCCGCTCGAGACAATTTTATAAACAAACAACTCAGACATACCACAGCGATCTGCATTTGCAATTATGGCATGAAATCATGTGTCAACAAACATATCAGCGAACGCAAAAAACTCGGAATAAGCTTTTACCTTTGCCAAAACATATGTCATGGTCACACCATACAGCTGTGTTCCTTCTTTTGTGAGCGGAGCGTATATTCGCAAATGTATCCAGAAATGTCGCTCTAAATGTGAATCTGTGTCGCCTGTTTGCCAGATACTACGGATGTGTCAGCCGGGGCCTGAAGGGGGAGCAGATTTCCACATGCAACCAAAGAATCGGCAACACTCACAGCCGCCATTAAATAATGCCTTGAATTTCCACGTGCGAGAGAGCCAATTATATTTAGAAAACCCCTCCCTGGAGAGGTAATTTAGCTTCTGACATTCTGTTGCAAAGTTATAACATTAGCACGGAAACCCTTTACTGGAAATCTCTCTGTGCATTCTTTGTGTTAAGTAGATAATAAAAGACAAACTTTCTCACAGGACCTGTACCACGGCGGCTTTTATATGGATAACACTTCATGCTCCTCCCCCCTCAGTAGTTTTTGCCCCCTAGAGGGGGAGCATTTTAATGACCTAATGAGATGGGCCGAACGGCGATTCAACTATCGCCCAAACGCCGACATAGAAGCTATTTGCATATTGCAAATAGCTTCAAAAATCCAAGAGGGGACCCCTACTAAAAAATCCAAGGGGGGACACCTACTAAAAAATTCAACGGGGACCCCTACTAAAAAATCCAAGGGGGGACCCTTATTAAAAAATCCAAGGGGGGACACCTACTAAAAAATACAAGGGGGGACCCTTATTAAAAAATCCAAGCGGGTACTCTTACTAAAAAAATGCAAGGGGGGACCCCTACTAAAAAATCCAAGGGGGACTCTTACAAAAAAATCCAAGGGGGGACCCTTACTAAAAAATCTAAGGGGGGACCCATACTTAAAAAAACCAAGAGGGGACCCTTACTAAAAAATCCAAGGGGCGACCCCTACAAAAAATCCGAGGACCCTTACAAAAAAACTCCAAGAGGGGACCCCTACTAAAAAATCTAAGGGGGAACCACTACTAAAAAATCCAAGGGGGGAACCTTACTAAAAAATCCAAGGAGGGACACCTACTAAACAATCTAAGGGGGGACCCCTACTATAAAAACCAAGAGGGGACCCTTGCTAAAAATCCAAGGGGATACCCTTACTAATAAAAATCAAAGGGGGGACCCTTACTAAAAAATCTAAGGGGGGACCCCAGCTAAAAAAACAAAGGGGGGACCCTTACTAAAAAATCCAAGAGGGGACCCCTACTAATAAATCCAAGGGGGGACCCCTACTAGAAAATCTAAGGGGGGACCCCTACTAAAATAACCAAGGGGGGACCCTTAATAAAAATCATAGGGGGGACCCTTAAGATAAAAATCCAAGGGGGGACCTCTACTATAAAAATCTCAAGGGAGACCCCTACTAAAATAACCAAGGGGGGACCCTTACTAAAAAATCCAAGGGGGGACCCCTACTAAAATATCCAAGGGGGGACCCCTACTAAAAAATCCAAGGGGGGACCCTTACAGAAAAGTCCAAGGGGGGACCCCTACTAAAAACTCCAAGGGGGGACTCTTACTAAAAATTCCAAGGGGGGACCCCTACTAAAAAATCCAAGGGGGGACCCTTACTAAAAAATCCAAGGGGGGACCCCTACTAAAATATCCAAGGGGCGACCCCCACTAAAAAATCCAAGGGGGACCCTTACTAAAAAGTCCAAGGAGGGACCCCTACTAAAAAATACAAGGGGGGACCTTTACTAAAAAGTACAAGGGGGGACCCCTAGTAAAAAATCCAAGGGGGGACCCTTATTAAAAAAATCCAACGGGGGACCCCTACTAAAATATCCAAGGGGGGACCCTTACTAAAAAATCCAAGGGGGGACCCCTACAAAAAATCCAAGGGGGGACCCTTACTAAAAAGTCCAAGGGGGGACCCATACTAAAAAATCCAAGGGGGGACCCTTACTAAAAAGTCCAAGGGGGGACCCTTACTAAAAAATCTAAGGGGGGACCCATACTTAAAAAAACCAAGAGGGGACCCTTACTAAAAAATCCAAGGGGCGACCCCTACAAAAAATCCGAGGACCCTTACAAAAAAACTCCAAGAGGGGACCCCTACTAAAAAATCTAAGGGGGAACCACTACTAAAAAATCCAAGGGGGGAACCTTACTAAAAAATCCAAGGAGGGACACCTACTAAACAGTCTAAGGGGGGACCCCTACTATAAAAACCAAGAGGGGACCCTTAATAAAAATCCAAGGGGATACCCTTACTAATAAAAATCAAGGGGGGGACCCTTACTAAAAAATCTAAGGGGGGACCCCAGCTAAAAAAACAAAGGGGGGACCCTTACTAAAAAATCCAAGAGGGGACCCCTACTAATAAATCCAAGGGGGGACCCCTACTAGAAAATCTAAGGGGGGACCCCTACTAAAATAACCAAGGGGGGACCCTTAATAAAAATCATAGGGGGGACCCTTAAGATAAAAATCCAAGGGGGGACCTCTACTATAAAAATCTCAAGGGAGACCCCTAATAAAATAACCAAGGGGGGACCCTTACTAAAAAATCCAAGGGGGGACCCCTACTAAAATATCCAAGGGGGGACCCCTACTAAAAAATCCAAGGGGGGACCCTTACAGAAAAGTCCAAGGGGGGACCCCTACTAAAAACTCCAAGGGGGGACTCTTACTAAAAATTCCAAGGGGGGACCCCTACTAAAAAATCCAAGGGGGGACCCTTACTAAAAAATCCAAGGGGGGACCCCTACTAAAATATCCAAGGGGCGACCCCCACTAAAAAATCCAAGGGGGACCCATACTAAAAAGTCCAAGGAGGGACCCCTTGTAAAAAATCCAAGGGGGGACCCTTACTAAAAAGTACAAGGGGGGACCCCTAGTAAAAAATCCAAGGGGGGACCCTTATTAAAAAAATCCAACGGGGGACCCCTACTAAAATATCCAAGGGGGGACCCTTACTAAAAAATCCAAGGGGGGACCCCTACAAAAAATCCAAGGGGGGACCCTTACTAAAAAGTCCAAGGGGGGACCCATACTAAAAAATCCAAGGGGGGACCCTTACTAAAAAGTCCAAGGGGGGACCCTTACTAAAAAATCCAAGGGGGGACCCCTACTATAAAAATCTAAGGGCGGACCCCTACTAAAATAACCAAAGGGGGACCCTTACTAAAAAATCCAAGGGGGGACCCCTACTAAAGTATCCAAGGGGGGACCCCTACTAAAAAATCCAAGGGGGGACCCTTACTAAAAAGTCCAAGGGGGGACCCCTACTAAAAAATCCAAGGGGGGACCCTTACTAAAAAGTCCAAGGGGGGACCCCTACTAAAAAATCCAAGGGGGGACCCTTACTAAAAAAACCAAGGGGGGACCCCTACTATAAAAACCAAGAGGGGACCCTTACTAAAAATCCAAGGGGATACCCTTACTAATAAAAATCAAGGGGGGGACCCTTACTAAAAAATCTAAGGGGGGACCCCAGCTAAAAAAACAAAGGGGGGACCCTTACTAAAAAATCCAAGAAGGGACCCATACTAATAAATCCAAGGGGAGACCCCTACTAGAAAATCTAAGGGGGGACCCCTACTAAAATAACCAAGGGGGGACCCTTAATAAAAATCATAAGGGGGACCCTTAAGATAAAAATCCAAGGGGGGACCTAGACTATAAAAATCTAAAGGGAGACCCCTACTAAAATAACCAAAGGGGGACCCTTACTAAAAAATCCAAGGGGGGACCCCTACTAGAATATCCAAGGGGGGACCCCTACTAAAAAATCCAAGGGGGGACCCTTACAGAAAAGTCC
Source organism: Plumapathes pennacea (assembly GCA_964036295.1). Classification (NCBI taxonomy): domain Eukaryota; kingdom Metazoa; phylum Cnidaria; class Anthozoa; order Antipatharia; family Myriopathidae; genus Plumapathes; species Plumapathes pennacea. The sequence continues at coordinate 15,148,442 of OZ038470.1, read as the reverse complement.
AAGGGGGGACCCCTACTAAAAACTCCAAGGGGGGACTCTTACTAAAAATTCCAAGGGGGGACCCCTACTAAAAAATCCAAGGGGGGACCCTTACTAAAAAATCCAAGGGGGGACCCCTACTAAAATATCCAAGGGGCGACCCCTACTAAAAAATCCAAGGGGGACCCTTACTAAAAAGTCCAAGGAGGGACCCCTACTAAAAAATCCAAGGGGGGACCCTTACTAAAAAGTAGAAGGGGGGACCCCTAGTAAAAAATCCAAGGGGGGACCTTTATTAAAAAATCCAACGGGGGACCCCTACTAAAATATCCAAGGGGGGACCCTTACTAAAAAATCCAAGGGGGGACCCCTACAAAAAATCAAAGGGGGGGACCCTTAATAAAAAGTCCAAGGGGGGACCCATACTAAAAAATCCAAGGGGGGACCCTTACTAAAAAGTCCAAGGGGGGACCCTTACTAAAAAATCCATGGGGGGACCCCTACTATAAAAATCTAAGGGGGGACCCCTACTAAAATAACCAAGGGGGGACCCTTACTAAAAAATCCAAGGGGGGACCCCTACTAAAGTATCCAAGGGGGGACCCTTACTAAAAAATCCAAGGGGGGACCCTTACTAAAAAGTCCAAGGGGGGACCCCTACTAAAAAATCCAAGGGGGGACTCTTACTAAAAAGTCCAAGGGGGGACCCCTACTAAAAATTCCAAGGGGGGACCCTTACTAAAAAAACCAAGGGGGGACCCCTACTAAAAAATCCAAGGGGGGACCCTTACTAAAAAGTCCAAGGGGGGACCCCTACTAAAAAATCCAAGGGGGGACCCTTACTAAAAAGTCCAAGGGGGGACCCCTACTAAAAAATCCAAGGGAAGACCCTTACTAAAAAATCCAAGGGGGGACCTCTACTAAAATATCCAAGGGGGGACTTCTACTAAAAAATCCAATGGGAGACCCATACTAAAAAGTCCAAGGGGGGACCCCTACTAAAAAATCCAAGGGGGGACCCTTACTAAAAAGTCCAAGGGGGGGACCCCTAGTAAAAAATCCAAGGGGGGACCCTTATTAAAAAAATCCAAGGGGGGACCCATACTAAAATATCCAAGGGGGGACCCTTACTAAAAAATCCAAGGGGGGACCCTTACTAAAAAATCCAAGGGGGGACCCTTACTAAAAAGTCCAAGGGGGGACCCTTACTAAAAAAACCAAGGGGGGACCCCTACTATAAAAATCTAAAGGGGGACCCCTACTAAAATAACAAAGGGGGGACCCTTACTAAAAAATCCAAGGGGGGACCCCAACTAAAATATCAAAGGGGGGACCCCTACTAAAAAATCAAAGGGGGGACCCTTACTAAAAAGGCCAAGGGGGGACCCCTACTAAAAAAACCAAGGGGGGACCCTTACTAAAAAATCCAAGGGGGGACCCCTACTAAAATATCCAAGGGGGGACCCCTACTAAAAAATCCAAGGGGGACCCTTACAAAAAAGTCCAAGGGGGGACCCCTACTAAAAAATCCAAGGGAAGACCCTTACAAAAAAAGTCCAAAGAGGGACCCCTGCTAAAAAATCCAAGGGGGGACCCCTACTAAGAAGTCCAAGGGGGGACCCCTACTAAAAAATCCAAGGGGGGACCCTTACTAAAAAGTCCAAGGGGGGACCCCTACTAAAAAATCCAAGGGGGGACCCTTACTAAAAAGTCCAAGGGGGGACCCCTACTAAAAAATCCAAGGGGGGACCCTTACTAAAAAGTCCAAGGGGGGACCCCTACTAAAAAATCCAAGGGGGGACCCTTACTAAAAAATCCAAGGGGGGACCCTTACTAAAAAGTCCAAGGGGGGACCCCTACTAAAAAATCCAAGGGGGGACCCCTACTAAAAAATCCAAGGGGGGACCCTTACTCAAAAGTCCAAGGGGGGACCCCTAGTAAAAAATCCAAGGGGGGACCCTTATAAAAAAAAATCCTAGGGGGGACCCCTACTAAAATATCCAAGAGGGGACCCTTACTAAAAAATCCAAGGGGGGACCCCTACTAAAAAATCCAAGGGGGGACCCTTACTAAAGTCCAAGGGGGGACCCTTACTAAAAAATCCAAGGGGGGACCCCTACTATAAAAATCTAAGGGGGGACCCCTACTAAAATAACCAAGGGGGGACCCTTAGTAAAAAATCCAAGGGGGGACCCCTACTAAAATATCCAAGGGGGGACCCCTACTAAAAAATCCAAGGGGGGACCCTTACTAAAAAGTCCAAGGGGGGACCCCTCTAAAAAACCCAAGGGGGGACCCTTACTAAAAAATCCAAGGGGGGACGCCTACTAAAATATCCAAGGGGGGACCCCTACTAAAAAATCCAAGGGGGACCCTTACTAAAAAGTCCAAGGGGGGACACTTACTAAAAAGTCAAAGGGGGGACCCCTACTAAAAAATCCAAGGGGAGACTCTTACTAAAAAGTCCAAGGGGGGACCCCTACTAAAAAATCCAAGGGGGGACCCTTACTAAAAAATCCAAGGGGGGACGCCTACTAAAATATCCAAGGGGGGACCCCTACTAAAAAATCCAAGAAGAAGCCTTACTAAAAAGTCCAAGGGGAGACACTTACTAAAAAGTCCAAGGGGGGACCCCTACTAAAAAATCCAAGGGGAGACCCTTACTAAAAAGTCCAAGGGGGGACCCCTACTAAAAAATCCAAGGGGGGACCCTTACTAAAAAGTCCAAGGAGAAACCCCTAGTAAAAAATCCAAGGGGGGACCCTTATTAAAAAAATCCAAGGGGGGACCCCTACTAAAATATCCAAGGGGGGACCCTTACTAAAAAATCCAAGGGGGGACCCCTACTAAAATATCCAAGGGGGGACCCCTACTAAAAAATCCAAGGGGGGACCCTTACTCAAAAGTCCAAGGGGGGACCCCTACTAAAAAATCGAAGGGGGGACCCTTAGTAAAAAATCCAAGGGGGCACCCCTCCTACAAAAATCTAAGGGGGGGACCCCTACTAAAATATCCAAGGGGGGACCCTTACTAAAAAATCCAAGGGGGACCCCTACTAGAATATCCAAGGGGGGACCCCTACTAAAAAATCCAAGGGGGGACCCTTACTAAAAAGTCCAAGGGGGACCCCTACCTTAAAAATCTAAGGGGGAACCCCTACTAAAATAACCAAGGGGGGACCCTTACTAAAAAATCCAAGGGGGGACCCTTACTAAAAAGTCCAAGGGGGGACCCCTACTAAAAAATCCAAGGGGGGACCCTTACTAAAAATACAAGGGGGGACCCCTACTAAAATATCCAAGGGGGGACCCCTACAAAAAAAATCCAAGGGGGGACCCTTACTAAAAAGTCAGAAGGGGGGACCCCTACTAAAAAATCCAAGGGGGGACCCTTGCTAAAAAGTCCAAGGGGGGACCCCTACTAAAAAATCCAAGGGGGGACCCTTACTAAATAGTCCAAGGGGGGACCCCTACTAAAAAATCCAACGGGGGACCCTTACTAAGAAATCCAAGGGGGAACCCTACTAAAATATCCAAGGGGGAACCCCTACTAAAAAATCCAAGGGGGGACCCTTACTAAAAAATCCAAGGGGGGAACCCTACTATAAAAATCTAAGGGGGGACCCCTACTAAAATAACCAAGGGGGGACCCTTACTAAAAAATCCAAGGGGGGACCCCTACTAAAATATCCAAGGGGGGACCACTATTAAAAAATCCAAGGGGGGACCCTTACTAAAAATCCAAGGGGGGACCCCTACTAAAAAATCAAAGGGGGGACCCTTACTAAGAAATCCAAGGGGGGACCCCTATTAAAATATCCAAGGGGGGACCCCTACTTTAAAATCCAAGGGGGGACCCTTACTAAAAAGTCCAAGGGGGGACCCCTACTAAAAAATCCAAGGGGGGAACCTTACTAAAAAGTCCAAGGGGGGACCCCTACTAAAAAATCCAAGGGGGGACCCTTACTAAAAAGTCCAAGGGGGGACCCCTACTAAAAAATCCAAGGGGGGACCCTTACTAAAAAATCCAAGGGGGAACCCTTACTAAAAAGTCCAAGGGGGGACCCCTACTAAAAAATCCAAGGGGAGACCCTTACTAAAAAATCCAAGGGGGGACCCCTACTAAAAAATCCAAGGGAGGACCCTTACTCAAAAGTCCAAGGGGGGACCCCTAGTAAGAAATCCAAGGGGGGACCCTTATTAAAAAAATCCTAGGGGGGACCCCTACTAAAATATCCACGGGGGGGACCCTTACTAAAAAATCCAAGGGGGGACCCCTACTAAAAAATCAAAGGGGGGACCCTTACTAAATAGTCCAACGGGGGACCCTTACTGAAAAATCCAAGGGGGGACCCCTACTAAAAAAATCTAAGGGGGGACCCCTACTAAAATAACCAAGGGGGGACTCTTACTAAAAAATCCAAGGGGGGACCCCTACTAAAATATCCAAGGGGGGACCCCTACAAAAAAATCCAAGGGGGGGACCCTTACTAAAAAGTCCAAGGGGGGACCCCTCTAAAAAATACAAGGGGGGACCCTTACTAAAAAATCCAAAGGGGGACGCCTACTAAAATATCCAAGGGGGGACCCCTACTAAAGAATCAAAGGGGGACCCTTACTAAAAAGTCCAAGGGGGGACCCTTACTAAAAAGTCCAAGGGGGGACCCCTACTAAAAAATCCAAGGGGAGACCCTTACTAAAAAGTCCAAGGGGGGACCCCTACTAAAAAATCCAAGGGGGGACCCTTACTAAAAAGTCCAAGGAGAAACCCCTAGTAAAAAATCCAAGGGGGGACCCTTATTTAAAAAATCCAAGGGGGGACCCCTACTAAAATATCCAAGGGGGGACCCTTACTAAAAAATCCAAGGGGGGACCCCTACTAAAATATCCAAGGGGGGACCCCTACTAAAAAATCCAAGGGGGGACCCTTACTCAAAAGTCCAAGGGGGGACCCCTACTAAAAAATCGAAGGGGGGACCCTTAGTAAAAAATCCAAGGGGGGACCCCTCCTACAAAAATCTAAGGGGGGGACCCCTACTAAAATAACCAAGGGGGGACCCTTACTAAAAAATCCAAGGGGGACCCCTACTAGAATATCCAAGGGGGGACCCCTACTAAAAAATCCAAGGGGGGACCCTTACTAAAAAGTCCAAGGGGGACCCCTACTTTAAAAATCTAAGGGGGAACCCCTACTAAAATAACCAAGGGGGGACCCTTACTAAAAAATCCAAGGGGGGACCCTTACTAAAAAGTCCAAGGGGGGACCCCTACTAAAAAATCCAAGGGGGGACCCTTACTAAAAATACAAGGGGGGACCCCTACTAAAATATCCAAGGGGGGACCCCTACAAAAAAAATCCAAGGGGGGACCCTTACTAAAAAGTCAGAAGGGGGGACCCCTACTAAAAAATCCAAGGGGGGACCCTTGCTAAAAAGTCCAAGGGGGGACCCCTACTAAAAAATCCAAGGGGGGACCCTTACTAAATAGTCCAAGGGGGGACCCCTACTAAAAAATCCAACGGGGGACCCTTACTAAGAAATCCAAGGGGGAACCCTACTAAAATATCCAAGGGGGAACCCCTACTAAAAAATCCAAGGGGGGACCCTTACTAAAAAATCCAAGGGGGGAACCCTACTATAAAAATCTAAGGGGGGACCCCTACTAAAATAACCAAGGGGGGACCCTTACTAAAAAATCCAAGGGGGGACCCCTACTAAAATATCCAAGGGGGGACCACTATTAAAAAATCCAAGGGGGGACCCTTACTAAAAATCCAAGGGGGGACCCCTACTAAAAAATCAAAGGGGGGACCCTTACTAAGAAATCCAAGGGGGGACCCCTATTAAAATATCCAAGGGGGGACCCCTACTTTAAAATCCAAGGGGGGACCCTTACTAAAAAGTCCAAGGGGGGACCCCTACTAAAAAATCCAAGGGGGGAACCTTACTAAAAAGTCCAAGGGGGGACCCCTACTAAAAAATCCAAGGGGGGACCCTTACTAAAAAGTCCAAGGGGGGACCCCTACTAAAAAATCCAAGGGGGGACCCTTACTAGAAAATCCAAGGGGGAACCCTTACTAAAAAGTCCAAGGGGGGACCCCTACTAAAAAATCCAAGGGGAGACCCTTACTAAAAAATCCAAGGGGGGACCCCTACTAAAAAATCCAAGGGAGGACCCTTACTCAAAAGTCCAAGGGGGGACCCCTAGTAAGAAATCCAAGGGGGGACCCTTATTAAAAAAATCCTAGGGGGGACCCCTACTAAAATATCCACGGGGGGGACCCTTACTAAAAAATCCAAGGGGGGACCCCTACTAAAAAATCCAAGGGGGGACCCTTACTAAATAGTCCAACGGGGGACCCTTACTAAAAAATCCAAGGGGGGACCCCTACTAAAAAAATCTAAGGGGGGACCCCTACTAAAATAACCAAGGGGGGACTCTTACTAAAAAATCCAAGGGGGGACCCCTACTAAAATATCCAAGGGGGGACCCCTACAAAAAAATCCAAGGGGGGGACCCTTACTAAAAAGTCCAAGGGGGGACCCCTCTAAAAAATACAAGGGGGGACCCTTACTAAAAAATCCAAAGGGGGACGCCTACTAAAATATCCAAGGGGGGACCCCTACTAAAGAATCAAAGGGGGACCCTTACTAAAAAGTCCAAGGGGGGACCCTTACTAAAAAGTCCAAGGGGGGACCCCTACTAAAAAATCCAAGGGGAGACCCTTACTAAAAAGTCCAAGGGGGGACCCCTACTAAAAAATCCAAGGGGGGACCCTTACTAAAAAGTCCAAGGGGGGACCCTTAATAAAAAATCCAAGGGGGGACCCTTACTAAAAAATCCAAGGGGGGACCCCTACTAAAATATCCAAGGGGGGACCCCTACTAAAAAATCCATGAGGGGACCCTTACCCAAAAGTCCAAGGGGGGACCCCTAATAAAAAATCGAAGGGGGGACCATTACTAAAAAATCCAAGAGGGGACCCCTCCTACAAAAATCTAAGGGGGGGACCCCTAATAAAATAACCAAGGGGGTACCTTTATTAAAAAATCCAAGGGGGACCCCTACTAAAATATCCAAGGGGGGACCCCTACTAAAAAATCCAAGGGGGGACCCTTACTAAAAAGTCCAAGGGAGGACCACAACCTTAAAAATCTAAGGGGGAACCCCTACTAAAATAACCAAGGGGGGACCCTTACTAAAAAATCCAAGGGGGGACCCTTACTAAAAAGTCCAAGGGGGGACCCCTACTAAAAAATCCAAGGGGGGACCCTTACTAAAAATTCAAGGGGGGACCCCTACTAAAATATCCAAGGGGGGACCCCTACAAAAAAATCCAAGGGGGGACCCTTACTAAAAAGTCAGAAGGGGGGACCCCTACTAAAAAATCCAAGGGGGGACCCTTGCTAAAAAGTACAAGGGGGGACCCCTACTAAAAAATCCAAGGGGTGACCCTTACTAAAAAGTCCAAAGGGGGACCCCTACTAAAAAATCCAAGGGGGGACCCTTACTAAGAAATCCAAGGGGGGACCCCTACTAAAATATCCAAGGGGGGACCCCTACTAAAAAATCCAAGGGGGGACCCTTACTAAAAAATCCAAGGGGGGACCCCTACTATAAAAATCTAAGGGGGGACACCTACTAAAATAACCAAGGGGGGACCCTTACTAAAAAATCCAAGGGGGGACCCCTACTAAAATATCCAAGGGGGGACCCCTACTAAAAAATCCAAGGAGGGACCCCTACTAAAAAATGAAAGGGGGGACCCTTACTAAGAAATCCAAGGGGGGACCCCTATTAAAATATCCAAGGGGGGACCCCTACTATAAAATCCAAGGGGGACCCTTACTAAAAAGTCCAAGGGGGGACCCCTACTAAAAAATCCAAGGGGGGAACCTTACTAAAAAATCCAAGGGGGGACCCATACTAAAATATCCAAGGGGGGACCCCTACTAAAAAATCCAAGGGGGGAACCTTACTAAAAAGTCCAAGGGGGGACCCCTACTAAAAAATTCAAATTGGGACCCTTACAAAAAATTCAAGGGGGGACCCCTACTAAAATCTCCAAGGGGGGACCCCTACTAAAAAATCCAAGGGGGGACCCTTACTAAAAAGTCCAAGGGGGGACCCCTACTAAAAAATCCAAGGGGGGACCCTTACTAAAAAATCCAAGGGGGGACCCCTCCTACAAAAATCTAGGGGGGGACCCCTACTAAAATAACCAAGGGGGGAACCTTACTAAAAAATCCAAGGGGGACCCCTACTAAATTATCCAAGGGGGGACCCCTACTAAAAAATCCAAGGGGGGACCCTTACTAAAAAGTCGAAGGGGGGACCCCTACCTTAAAAATCTAAGGGGGAACCCCTACTAAAATAACCAAGGGGGGACCCTTACTAAGAAATCCAAGAGGGGACCCTTACTAAAAAGTCCAAGAAGGGACCCCTACTAAAAAATGCAAGGGGGGACCCTTACTAAAAAGTCCAAGGGGGGACCCCTACTAAAATATCCAAGGGGGGACCCCTACTAAAAAATCCAAGGGGGTCCCTTACTAAAAAGTCCAAGGGGGGACCCCTACTAAAAAATCCAAGGGGAGACTCTTACTAAAAAGTCCAAGGGGGGACCCCTACTAAAAAATCCAAGGGGGGACCCTTACTAAGAAATCCAAGGGGGGACCCCTACTATAAAAATCTAAGGGAGGACCTCTACTAAAAAGTCCAAGGGGGGACCCCTACTGAAATATCCAAGGGGGGACCCCTACTAAAAAATCCAAGGGGGGACCCTTACTAAAAACTCCAAGGGGGGCCTCCTACTAAAAAATCCAACGGGGGACCCTTACCAAAAAATCCAAGGGGGACCCCTACTATAAAAATCTAGGGGGGACCTCTACTAAAATAACCAAGGGTGGACCCTTACTAAAAAATCCAAGGGGGGACCCCTACTAAAATATCCAAGGGGGGACCCTTACTAAAAAGTCCAAGGGGGGACCCCTAGTAAAAAATCCAAGGGGGGACCCTTATTAAAAAAATCCAAGAGGGGACCCCTACTAAAAAATCCAAGGGGGGACCCTTACTAAAAAATCCAAGGGGGGACCCCTACTAAAAAATCCAAGGGGGGACCCTTACTAAAAAGTCCAAGGGGGGACCCCTACTAAAAAATCCAAGGGGGGACCCTTACTAAAAAATCCAAGGGGGGACCCCTCCTACAAAAATCTAGGGGGGGACCCCTACTAAAATAACCAAGGGGGGAACCTTACTAAAAAATCCAAGGGGGACCCCTACTAAAATATCCAAGGGGGGACCCCTACTAAAAAATCCAAGGGGGGACCCTTACTAAAAAGTCGAAGGGGGGACCCCTACCTTAAAAATCTAAGGGGGAACCCCTACTAAAATAACCAAGGGGGGACCCTTACTAAGAAATCAAAGAGGGGACCCTTAATAAAAAGTCCAAGAAGGGACCCCTACTAAAAAATGCAAGGGGGGACCCTTACTAAAAAGTCCAAGGGGGGACCCCTACTAAAATATCCAAGGGGGGACCCCTACTAAAAAATCCAAGGGGGTCCCTTACTAAAAAGTCCAAGGGGGGACCCCTACTAAAAAATCCAAGGGGGGACTCTTACTAAAAAGTCCAAGGGGGGACCCCTACTAAAAAATCCAAGGGGGGACCCTTACTAAGAAATCCAAGGGGGGACCCCTACTATAAAAATCTAAGGGAGGACCTCTACTAAAAAGTCCAAGGGGGGACCCCTACTGAAATATCCAAGGGGGGACCCCTACTAAAAAATCCAAGGGGGGACCCTTACTAAAAACTCCAAGGGGGGCCTCCTACTAAAAAATCCAACGGGGGACCCTTACCAAAAAATCCAAGGGGGACCCCTACTATAAAAATCTAGGGGGGACCTCTACTAAAATAACCAAGGGTGGACCCTTACTAAAAAATCCAAGGGGGGACCCCTACTAAAATATCCAAGGGGGGACCCTTACTAAAAAGTCCAAGGGGGGACCCCTAGTAAAAAATCCAAGGGGGGACCCTTATTAAAAAAATCCAAGAGGGGACCCCTACTAAAAAATCCAAGGGGGGACCCTTACTAAAAAATCCAAGGGGGGACCCCTACTAAAAAATCCAAGAAGGGACCCTTACTAAAAAGTCCAAAGGGGGACCCCTACTAAAAAATCCAAGGGGGGACCCTTACTAAAAAATCCAAGGGGGGACCCCTACTATAAAAATCTAAGGGGGGACCCCTACTAAAATAACAAAGGGGGGACCCTTACTAAAAAATCCAAGGGGGGACCCCTACTAAAGTATCCAAGGGGGGACCCCTACTAAAAAATCCAAGGGGGGACCCTTACTAAAAAGTCCAAGGGGGACCCCTACTAAAAAATCCAAGAGGGGAACCTTACTAAAAAGTCCAAGGGGGGACCCCTACAAAAAAATCCAAGGCGGGACCCTTACTAAAAAATCCAAGGGGGGAGCCCTACTAAAATAGCCAAGGGAGGACCCCTACTAAAAAATCCAATGGGAGACCCTTACTAAAAACTCCAAGGGGGGACCCCTACTAAAAAATCCAAGGGGGGACCCTTACTAAAAAGTCCAAGGGGGACCCCTAGTAAAAAATCCAAGGGGGGACCCTTATTAAAAAAATCCTAGGGGGGACCCCTACTAAAATATCCAAGGGGGGACCCTTACAAAAAAATCCAAGGGGGGACCCTTACTAAAAAGTCAAAGGGGGGACCCTTACTAAAAAATCCAAGGGGGGACCCCTACTACAAAAATCTAAGGGGGGACCCCTACTAAAATAACCAAGGGGAGACCCTTACTAAAAAATCCAAGGGGGGACCCCAACTAAAATATCCAAGGGGGGACCCCTACTAAAAAATCCAAGGGGGGACCCTTACTAAAAAGTCCAAGGGGGGACCCCTACTAAAAAATCCAAGGGGGGACCCTTACTAAAAAATCCAAGGGGGGACCCCTACTAAAACATCCAAGGGGGGACCCTTACTAAAAAATCCAAGGGGGGACCCCTACTAAAATATCCAAGGGGGGACCCCTACTAAAAAATCCAAGGGGAGAACCTTACTAAAAAGTCAAAGGGGGGACCCCTACAAAAAAATCCAAGGTGGGACCCTTACTAAAAAATCCAAGAGGGGACCCCTACTAAAATATCCAAGGGGGGACCCCTACTAAAAAATCGAAGGGGGGACCCTTACTAAAAAGTCCAAGGGGGGACCCCTACCTAAAAAATCTAAGGGGGAACCCCTACTAAAATAACCAAGGGGGACCCTTAGAAAAAAATCCAAGGGGGGACCCTTAATAAAAAGTCCAAGGGGGGACCCTTACTAAAAAATCCAAGGGGGGACCCTTACTAAAAAGTCCAACGGGGGACCCCTAGTAAAAAATCCAAGGGGGGACCCTCATTAAAAAGATCCAAGGGGGGACCCCTACTAAAATATCCAAGGGGGGACCCTTACTAAAAAATCAGAGGGGGGACCCCTACTAAAAAATCCAAGAGGGGACCCTTACTAAAAAGTCCAAAGGGAGACCCCTACTAAAAAATCCAAGGGGGGACCCTTACTAAAAAATCCAAGGGGGGACCCCTACTATAAAAATCTAAGGGGGGACCCCTACTAAAGTAACCAAGGGGGGACCCTTACTAAAAAATCCAAGGGGGGACCCCTACTAAAATATCCAAGGGGGGACCCCTACTAAAAAATCCAAGGGGGGACCCTTACTAAAAAGTCCAAGGGGGGACCCCTACCTTAAAAATCTAAAGGGGAACACTTACTAAAATAACCAAGGGAGGACCTTTACTAAAAAATCCAAGGGGGGACCCTTACAAAAAAGTCCAAGGGGGGACCCCTACTAAAAAATCCAAGGGGGGACCCTTACTAAAAAATCCAAGGGGGGACCCCTACTATAAAAATCTAAGGGGGGACCCCTACTAAAATAACCAAGGGGAGACCCTTACTAAAAATCCAAGGGGGGACCCCTACTAAAATCTCCAAGGGGGGACCCCTACTAAAAAATCCAAGGGGGGACCCTTACTAAAAAGTCCAAGGGGGGACCCCTACTAAAAAATCCAAGGGGGGACCCCTACTAAAAAATCAAAGGGGGGACCCCTCCTACAAAAATCTAGGGGGGGACCCCTACTAAAATAACCAAGGGGGGACCCTTACTAAAAAATCCAAGGGGGACCCCTACTAAAATATCCAAGGGGGGACCCCTACTAAAAAATCCAAGGGGGGACCCTTACTAAAAAGTCGAAGGGGGGACCCCTACCTTAAAAATCTAAGGGGGAACCCCTACTAAAATAACCAAGGGGGGACCCTTACTAAAAAATCCAAGAAGGGACCCTTACTAAAAAGTCCAAGAGGGGACCCCTACTAAAAAATGCAAGGGGGGACCCTTACTAAAAAGTCCAAGGGGGGACCCCTACTAAAATATCCAAGGGGGGACCCCTACTAAAAAATCCAAGGGGGTCCCTTACTAAAAAGTCCAAGGGGGGACCCCTACTAAAAAATCCAAGGGGGGACTTTTACTAAAAAGTCCAAGGGGGGACCCCTACTAAAAAATCCAAGGGGGGAACCTTACTAAGAAATCCAAGGGGGGACCCCTACTATAAAAATCTAAGGGAGGACCTCTACTAAAAAGTCCAAGGGGGGACCCCTACTGAAATATCCAAGGGGGGACCCCTACTAAAAAATCCAAGGGGGGACCCTTACTAAAAACTCCAAGGGGGGCCTCCTACTAAAAAATCCAACGGGGGACCCTTACCAAAAAATCCAAGGGGGACCCCTACTATAAAAATCTAGGGGGGACCTCTACTAAAATAACCAAGGGTGGACCCTTACTAAAAAATCCAAGGGGGGACCCCTACTAAAATATCCAAGGGGGGACCCCTACTAAAAAATCCAAGGGGGGACCCTTACTAAAAAGTCCAAGGGGGGACCCCTACCTTAAAAATCTAGGGGGGAACACTTACTAAAATAACCAAGGGAGGACCTTTACTAAAAAATCCAAGAGGGGACCCTTACAAAAAAGTCCAAGGGGGGACCCCTACTAAAAAATCCAAGGGGGGACCCTTACTAAAAAATCCAAGGGGGGACCCCTACTATAAAAACCTAAGGGGGACCCCTACTAAAATAACCAAGGGGGGACCCTTACTAAAAATCCAAGGGGGGACCCCTACTAAAATCTCCAAGGGGGAACCCCTACTAAAAAATCCAAGGGGGGACCCTTACTAAAAAGTCCAAGGGGGGACCCCTACTAAAAAATCCAAGGGGGACCCTTACTAAAAAATCCAAGGGGGGACCCCTCCTACAAAAATCTAGGGGGGGACCCTTACTAAAATAACCAAGGGGGGACCCTTACTAAAAAATCCAAGGGGGAACCCTACTAAAATATCCAAGGAGGGACCCCTACTAAAAAATCCAAGGGGGGACCTTACTAAAAAGTCGAAGGGGGGACCCCTACCTTAAAAATCTAAGGGGGAACCCCTACTAAAATAACCAAGGGGGGACCCTTACTAAAAAATCCAAGAGGGGACCCTTACTAAAAAGTCCAAGAGGGGACCCCTACTAGAAAATGCAAGGGGGGACCCTTACTAAAAAGTCCAAGGGGGGACCCCTACTAAAATATCCAAGGGGGGACCCCTACTAAAAAATCCAAGGGGGTCCCTTACTAAAAAGTCCAAGGGGGGACCCCTACTAAAAAATCCAAGGGGGGACTTTTACTAAAAAGTCCAAGGGGGGACCCCTACTAAAAAATCCAAGGGGGGACCCTTACTAAGAAATCCAAGGGGGGACCCCTACTATAAAAATCTAAGGGGGGACCTCTACTAAAAAGTCCAAGGGGGGACCCCTACTGAAATATCCAAGGGGGGACCCCTACAAAAAAATCCAAGGGGGGACCCTTACTAAAAACTCCAAGGGGGGCCTCCTACTAAAAAATCCAACGGGGGACCCTTACCAAAAAATCCAAGGGGGACCCCTACTATAAAAATCTAGGGGGGACCTCTACTAAAATAACCAAGGGTGGACCCTTACTAAAAATTCCAAGGGGGGACCCCTACTAAAATATCCAAGGGGGGACCCCTACTAAAAAATCCGAGGGGGGACCCTTACTAAAAAATCCAAGGGGGGACCCTTACAAAAAAGTCCAAGGGGGGACCCTTACTAAAAAATCCAAGAGGGAACTCTTACTAAAAAGTCCAAGGGGGTCCCTTACTAAAAAGTCCAAGGTTTAGTAGGGGGACCCCTACTAAAAAATCCAAGGGGGTCCCTTACTAAAAAGTCCAAGGGGGGACCCCTACTAAAAAATCCAAGGGGGAACTCCTACTAAAAAGTCCAAGGGGGGACCCCTACTAAAAAATCCAAGGGGGGACCCTTACTAAGAAATCCAAGGGGGGACCCCTACTATAAAAATCTAAGGGGGGACCTCTACTAAAAAGTCCAAGGGGGGACCCCTACTGAAATATCCAAGGGGGGACCCCTACTAAAAAATCCAAGGGGGGACCCTTACTAAAAAGTCCAAGGGGGGCCTCCTACTAAAAAATCCAAGGGGGGACCCTTACCAAAAAATCCAAGGGGGACCCCTACTATAAAAATCTAAGGGGGACCTCTACTAAAATAACCAAGGGTGGACCCTTACTAAAAAATCCAAGGGGGGACCCCTATTAAAATATCCAAGGGGGGACCCCTACTATAAAATCCAAAGGGGGACCCTTACTAAAAAGTCCAAGGGGGGACCCCTACTAAGAAATCCAAGGGGGGACCCTTACTAAAAAATCCAAGGGGGGACCCCTACTAAATTATCCAAGGGGGGACCCCTACTAAAAAATCCAAGGGGGGAACCTTACTAAAAAGTCCAAGGGGGGACCCATACTAAAAAATCCAAGGTGGGACCCTTACTAAAAAATCCAAGGGGGGACCCCTACTAAAATATCCAAGGGGGGACCCCTACTAAAAAATCCAAGGGGGGACCCTTACTAAAAAGTCCAAGGGGGGACCCCTACCTAAAAAATCTAAGGGGGAACCTTTACTAAAATAACCAAGGGGGACCCTTCCTAAAAAATCTAAGGGGGGACCCTTAATAAAAAGTCCAAGGGGGGACCCCTACTAAAAAATCCAAGGGGGGACCCTTACTAAAAAGTCCAAGGGGGGACCCCTAGTAAAAAATCCAAGGGGGGACCCTTATTAAAAAAATCCAAGGGGGGACCCCTACTAAAATATCCAAGGGGGGACCCTTACTAAAAAATCCAAGGGGGGACCCGTACTAAAAAATCCAAGAAGGGACCCTTACTAAAAAGTTCAAAGGGAGACCCCTACTAAAAAATCCAAGGGGGGACCCTTACTAAAAAATCCAAGGGGGGACCCCTACTATAAAAATCTAAGGGGGGACCCCTACTAAAATAACCAAGGGGGGACCCTTACTAAAAAATCCAAGGGGGGACCCCTACTAAAATATCCAAGGGGAGACCCCCACTAAAAAATCCAAGAAGGGACCCTTACTAAAAAGTCCAAGGGGGGACCCCTACCTTAAAAATCTAAGGGGTAACAGTTACTAAAATAACCAAGGGAGGACCTTTGCTAAAAAATCCAAGGGGGGACCCTTACAAAAAAGTCCAAGGGGGGACCCCTACTAAAAAATCCAAGGGGGGACCCTTACTAAAAAATCCAAGGAGGGACCCCTACTATAAAAATCTAAGGGGGGACCCCTACTAAAATAACCAAGGGGGGACCCTTACTAAAAATCCAAGGGGGGACCCCTACTAAAATCTCCAAGGGGGGACCCCTACTAAAAAATCCAAGGGGGGACCCTTACTAAAAAGTCCAAGAGGGGACCCCTACTAAAAAATCCAAGGGGGGACCCTTACTAAAAAATCCAAGGGGGGACCCCTCCTACAAAAATCTAGGGGGGGACCCCTACTAAAATAACCAAGGGGGTACCCTTACTAAAAAATCCAAGGGGGACCCCTACTAAAATATCCAAGGGGGGACCCCTAATAAAAAATCCAAGGGGGGACCCTTACTAAAAAGTCGAAGGGGGGACCCCTACCTTAAAAATCTAAGGGGGAACCCCTACTAAAATAACCAAGGTGGGACCCTTACTAAAAAATCCAAGAGGGGACCCTTACTAAAAAGTCCAAGAGGGGACCCCTACTAAAAAATCCAAGGGGGGACCCTTACTAAAAAATCCAAGGGGGGACCCCTACTATAAAAATCTAAGGGGGGACCCCTACTAAAATAACCAAGGGGGGACCCTTACTAAAAAATCCAAGGGGGGACCCCTACTAAAATATCCAAGGGGAGACCCCTACTAAAAAATCCAAGGGGGGACCCTTACTAAAAAGTCCAAGGGGGGACCCCTACCTTAAAAATCTAAGGGGGAACAGTTACTAAAATAACCAAGGGAGGACCTTTACTAAAAAATCCAAGGGGGGACCCTTACAAAAAAGTCCAAGGGGGGACCCCTACTAAAAAATCCAAGGGGGGACCCTTACTAAAAAATCCAAGGAGGGACCCCTACTATAAAAATCTAAGGGGGGACCCCTACTAAAATAACCAAGGGGGGACCCTTACTAAAAATCCAAGGGGGGACCCCTACTAAAATCTCCAAGGGGGGACCCCTACTAAAAAATCCAAGGGGGGACCCTTACTAAAAAGTCCAAGAGGGGACCCCTACTAAAAAATCCAAGGGGGGACCCTTACTAAAAAATCCAAGGGGGGACCCCTACCTTAAAAATCTAAGGGGGAACCCCTACAAAAATAACCAAGGTGGGACCCTTACTAAAAAATCCAAGAGGGGACCCTTACTAAAAAGTCCAAGAGGGGACCCCTACTAGAAAATCCAAGGGGGGACCCTTACTAAAAAGTCCAAGGGGGGACCCCTACTAAAATATCCAAGGGGGGACCCCTACTAAAAAAACCAAGGGGGTCCCTTACTAAAAAGTCCAAGGGGGAACCCCTACTAAAAAATCCAAGGGGGGACCCTTACTAAAAAGTCCAAGGGGGGACCCCTACTAAAAAATCCAAGGGGGGACCCTTACAAAGAAATCCAAAGGGGAACCCTACTATAAAAATCTAAGGGGGGACCTCTACTAAAAAATCCAAGGGGGGACCCCTACTGCAATATCCAAGGGGGGACCCCTACTAAAAAATCCAAGGGGGGACCCTTACTAAAAAGTCCAAGGGGGGCCTCCTACTAAAAAATCCAAGGGGGGACCCTTACCAAAAAATCCAAGGGGGACCCCTACTATAAAAATCTACGGGGGACCTCTACTAAAATAACCAAGGGTGGACCCTTATTAAAAAATCCAAGGGGGGACCCCTTTTAAAATATCCAAGGGGGGAACCCTACTATAAAATCCAAGGGGGGACCCTTACTAAAAAGTCCAAGGGGGGACCCCTACTAAAAAATCCAAGGGGGGACCTTTACTAAAAAATCCAAGGGGGGACCCCTACAAAAATATCCAAGGGGGGACCCCTACTAAAAAATCCAAGGGGGGAACCTTACTAAAAAGTCCAAGGGGGGACCCCTACTAAAAAATCCAAGGTGGGACCCTTACTAAAAAATCCAAGGGGGGACCCCTACTAAAATATCCAAGGGGGGACCCCTACCTTAAGACTCTAAGGGGGAACACTTACTAAAATAACCAAGGGGGGACCCTTACTAAAAAATCCAAGGGGGGACCCTTACAAAAAAGTCCAAGGGGGGATCCCTACTAGAAAATCCAAGGGGGGACCCTTACAAAAAAATCCAAGGGGGGACCCCTACTAAAATATCCAAGGGGGGACCCCTACTAAAAAATCCAAGGGGGGACCCTTACTAAAAAGTCCAAGGGGGGACCCCTACTAAAAAATCCAAGGGGGGACCCTTACTAAAAAGTCCAAGGGGGGACCCCTACTAAAAAATCCAAGGGGGGACCCTTACTAAGAAATACAAGGGGGACCCCTACTATAAAAATCTAAGGGGGGATGTCTACTAAAAAATCCAAGGAGGGACCCCTACTGAAATATCCAAGGGGGGACCCCTACTAAAAAATCCAAGGGGGGACCCTTACTAAAAAGTCCAGGGGGGGACTCCTACTAAAAAATCCAAGGGGAGACCCTTACTAAAAAAATCCAAGGGGGACCCCTACTATAAAAATCTAAGGGGGAACCTCTACTAAAAAATCCAAGAGGGGACCCCTACTAAAATATCCAAGGGGGGACCCCTACTAAAATATCCAAGGGGGGACCCTTACCAAAAAGTCCAAGGGGGCACCCCTACTAAAAAATCCAAGGGAGGACCCTTACAAAAAAGTCCAAGAAGGGACCCCTACAAAAAAATCCAAGGGTGGACCCTTACTAAAAAATCCAAGGGGGGACCCCTACTATAAAAATCTAAGGGGGGACCTTTAATAAAAAATCCAGGGGGGACCCCTACTAAAATATGCAAGAGGGGACCCCTACTAAAAAATCCAAGGGGGGACCCTTACTAAAAAGTCCAAGGGGGGACCCCTACTAAAAAATCCAAGGGGAGACCCTTACTAAAAAATCAAAGGGGGGACCCCAACTAAAATATCAAAGGGGGGACCCCTACTAAAAAATCCAAGGGGGGACCCTTACTAAAAAGTCCAAGGGGGGACCCTTACTAAAAAGTCCAAGGGGAGACCCCTACTAAAAAATCCAAGGGGGGACCCTTACTAAAATGTCCAAGGGGGGACCCCTACTAAAAAATCCAAGGGGGGACCCTTACTAAAAAATCGAAGGGGGGACCCCTACTAAAATATCCAAGGGGGGACCCCTACTAAAAAATCCAAGCGGGGACCCTTACTAAAAAGTCCAATGGGGGACCCCTACTAAAAAATCCAAGGGGGGACCCTTACTAAAAAATCCAAGGGGGGACCCCTACTATAAAAATCTAAGGGGGGACCTCTAGAAAATCAAAGGGGGGACCCCTACTAAAATATCCAAGGGGGGACCCCTACTAAAAAATCCAAGAGGGGACACTTACTAAAAAATCCAAGGGGGGACCCTTACTAAAAAATCCAAGAGGGGACCCCTACTATAAAAATCTAAGGGGGGATCTCTACTAAAAAATCCAAGGGGGGACCCCTACTAAAATATCCAAGGGGAGACCCCTACTAAAAAATCCAAGGGGGGACCCTTCCAAAAAAGTCCAAGGGGGGACCCCTACTAAAAAATCCAAGGGGGGAACCCTTACTAAAAAATCCAAGGGGGGACCCCTACTATAAAAATCTATGGGGGGACCCCTACTAAAATAACCAAGGGGGGACCCTTACTAAGAAATCCAAGGGGGGACCCCTACTAAAATATCCAAGGGGGGACCCCTACTAAAAAATCCAAGGGGGGACCCTTACTAAAAAGTCCAAGGGGGGACCCCTACTAAAAAATCTAAGGGGGGGACCCTTACTAAAAAATCCAAGGGGGGACCCCTACTAAAATATCCAAGGGGGGACCCCTACTAAAAAATCCAAGGGGGGACCCTTACTAAAAAGTCCAAGCGGGGATCCCTACTAAAAAATCCAAGGGGGACCCTTACTAAAAAGTCCAAGGGGGGACCCCTACTAAAAAATCCAGGGGGGAACCCTTACTAAAAAATCCAAGGGGGGACCCTTACTATAAAAATCTATGGGGGGACCCCTACTAAAATAACCAAGGGGGGACCCTTACTAAAAAATCCAAGGGGGGACCCCTACTAAAATATCCAAGGGGGGACCCCTACTAAAAAATCCAAAGGGGGGACCCTTACTAAAAAGTCCAATGGGGGACCCCTACTAAAAAATCCAAGGGGGGACCCTTACTAAAAAATCCAAGGGAGGACCCCTACTAAAATATCCAAGGGGGGACCCCTACAAAAAAATCCAAGGGGGGACCCTTACTAAAAAATCCAAGGGGGACCCCTACTATAAAAATCTAAGGGGGACCTCTACTAAAATATCCAAGGGGGGACCCCTACTAAAAAATCCAAGGGGGGACCCTTACTAAAACGTCCAAGGGGGGACCCCTACTAAAAAAATCTAAGGGGGGACCTCTACTAAAAAATCCGAGGGGGCACCCCTACTAAAATATCCAAGGGGGGACCACTACTAAAAAATCCAAGGGGGGACCCTTACTAAAAAGTCCAAGGGGGGACCCCTACTAGAAAATCCAAGGGGGGACCCTTACTAAAAAGTCCAAGGGGGAACCCCTACTAAAAAATCCAAGGGGGGACCCTTACTAAAGAATCCAAGGGGGGACCCCTACTAAAAAATCCAAGGGGGGACCCTTACTAAAAAGTCCAATGGGGGACCCCTACTAAAAAATCCAAGGGGGACTCTTACTAAAAAATCCAAGGGGGGACCCCTACTAAAATATCCAAGGGGGGACCCCTACTAAAAAATCCAAGGGGGGACCCCTACTAAAAAATCCAAGGGGGGACCGCTACTATAAAAATCTAAGGGGGGACCCCTACTAAAATAACCAAGGGGGGACCCTTACTAAAAAATCCAAGGGGGGACCCCTACTAAAATATCCAAGGGGGGACCCCTACTAAAAAATCCAAGGGGGGACCCCTACTAAAAAATCCAAGGGGGGACCCTTACAAAAACGTACAAGGGGGGACCCCTACTAAAAAAATCTAAGGGGGGACCTACTAAAAAATCCAAGGGGGCACCCCTACTAAAATATTAAAGGGGGGGACCCCCACTAAAAAATCCAAGGGGGGACCCTTACTAAAAAGTCCAAGGGGGGACCCCTACTAAAAAATCCAAGGGGGGACCCTTACTAAAAAGTCCAAGGGGGGACCCCTACTAAAAAATCCAAGGGGGGACCCTTAGTGAAAAATCCAAGGGGGGACCCCTACTAAAAAATCCAAGGGGGAACCCTTACTAAAATAACCAAGGGGGGACTCTTACTAAGAAATCCAAGGGGGGACCCCAACTAAAATATCCAAGGGGGGACCCCTACTAAAAAATACAAGGGGGGACCTTTAATAAAAAGTCCAAGGGGGGACCCCTACTAAAAAATCCAAGGGGGGACCCTTACTAAAAAGTCCAAGAGGGGACC
This sequence comes from Plumapathes pennacea, assembly GCA_964036295.1. NCBI lineage: Eukaryota > Metazoa > Cnidaria > Anthozoa > Antipatharia > Myriopathidae > Plumapathes > Plumapathes pennacea. The sequence goes on along the minus strand of OZ038470.1, from coordinate 15,127,419 downwards.
TCTACCTTAAAAATCTAAGGGGGAACCCCTACTAAAATAACCAAGGGGGGACCCTTACTAAGAAATCCAAGGGGGGACCCCTCCTTTAAAAATCTAAGGGGGGACCCCTACTAAAATAACCAAGGGGGGACCCTTACTAAAAAATCCAAGGGGGGACCCCTTCTAAAATATCCAAGGGGGGACCCCTACTAAAAAATCCAAGGGGGGACCCTTTCTAAAATATCCAAGGGGGGACCCCTACTAAAAAATCCAAGGGGGGACCCTTACTAAAACATCCAAGGGGGGACCCCTACTAAAAAAATCTAAGGGGGGACCTCTACTAAAAAATCCAAGGGGGCACCCCTACTAAAATATCCAAGGGGGGACCCCTACTAAAAAATCCAAGGGGGGACCCTTACTAAAAAGTCCAAGGGGGGACCCCTACTAAAAAATCCAAGGGGGGACCCTTACTAAAAAATCCAAGGGGGGACCCCTACTAAAAAATCCAAGGGGGGACCCTTACTAAAAAGTCCAATGGGGGACCCCTACTAAAAAATCCAAGGGGGACCCTTACTAAAAAATCCAAGGGGGGACCCCTACTAAAATATCCAAGGGGGGACCCCTACTAAAAAATCCAAGGGGGGACCCATACTAAAAAATCCAAAGGGGGACCACTACTATAAAAATCTAAGGGGGGACCCCTATTAAAATAACCAAGGGGGGACCCTTACTAAAAAATCCAAGGGGGGACCCCTACTAAAATATCCAAGGGGGGACCCCTACTAAAAAATCCAAGGGGGGACCCCTACTAAAAAATCGAAGGGGGGACCCTTACTAAAACGTACAAGGGGGGACCCCTACTAAAAAAATCTAAGGGGGGACCTCTACTAAAAAATCCAAGGGGGCACCCCTACTAAAATATCAAAGGGGGGGACCCCCACTAAAAAATCCAAGGGGGGACCCTTACTAAAAAGTCCAAGGGGGGACCCCTACTAAAAAATCCAAGGGGGGACCCTTACGAAAAAGTCCAAGGGGGGACCCCTACTAAAAAATCCAAGGGGGGACCCTTAGTAAAAAATCCAAGGGGGGACCCCTACTAAAAAATCCAAGGGGGGACCCTTACTAAAATAACCAAGGGGGGACTCTTACTAAGAAATCCAAGGGGGGACCCCAACTAAAATATCCAAGGGGGGACCCCTACTAAAAAATACAAGGGGGGACCCTTAATAAAAAGTCCAAGGGGGGACCCCTACTAAAAATCCAAGGGGGGACCCTTACTAAAAAGTCCAAGAGGGGACCTCTACCTTAAAATTCTAAGGGGGAACCCCTACTAAAATAACCAAGGGGGGACCCTTACTAAGAAATCCAAGGGGGGACCCCTACTTTAAAAATCTAAGGGGGGACCCCTACTAAAATAACCAAGGGGGGACCTTTACTAAAAAATCCAAGGGGGGACCCCTACTAAAATATCCAAGGGGGGACCCCTACTAAAAAATCCAAGGGGGGACCCTTACTAAGAAATCCAAGGGGGGACCCCTACTAAAATATCCAAGGGGGGACCCCTACTAAAAAATCCAAGGTGGGACCCTTACTAAAAAGTCCAAGGGGGGACCCCTATTAAAAAATCCAAGGGGGGGACCCTTACTAAAAAGACCAAGGGGGGACCCCTACTAAAATATCCAAGGGGTGACCCTTACTGAAAAATTCAAGGGGGGACCCCTACTATAAGAATTTAAGGGGGGACCCCTACTAAAATAACCAAGGGGGGACCCTTACGAAAAAATCCAAGGGGGGACCCCTACTAAAATATCCAAGGGGGGACCCCTACTAAAAAATCCAAGGGGGGAACCTTACTAAAGAATCCAAGGGGGGACCCTTAGTAAAAAATCCAAGGGGGGACCCCTACTAAAAAATCCAAGGGGGGACCCTTACTAAAATAACCAAGGGGGGACTCTTACTAAGAAATCCAAGGGGGGACCCCAACTAAAATATCCAAGGGGGGACCCCTACTAAAAAATACAAGGGGGGACCCTTAATAAAAAGTCGAAGGGGGGACCCCTACTAAAAAATCCAAGGGGGGACCCTTACTAAAAAGTCCAAGAGGGGACCTCTACCTTAAAAATCTAAGGGGGAACCCCTACTAAAATAACCAAGGGGGGACCCTTACTAAGAAATCCAAGGGGGGACCCCTACTTTAAAAATCTAAGGGGGGACCCCTACTAAAATAACCAAGGGGGGACCCTTACTAAAAAATCCAAGGGGGGACCCCTACTAAAATATCCAAGGGGGGACCCCTACTAAAAAATCCAAGGGGGGACCCTTACTAAGAAATCCAAGGGGGGACCCCTACTAAAATATCCAAGGGGGGACCCCTACTAAAAAATCCAAGGTGGGACCCTTACTAAAAAGTCCAAGGGGGGACCCCTATTAAAAAATCCAAGGGGGGGACCCTTACTAAAAAGACCAAGGGGGGACCCCTACTAAAATATCCAAGGGGTGACCCTTACTGAAAAATTCAAGGGGGGACCCCTACTATAAGAATTTAAGGGGGGACCCCTACTAAAATAACCAAGGGGGGACCCTTACGAAAAAATCCAAGGGGGGACCCCTACTAAAATATCCAAGGGGGGACCCCTACTAAAAAATCCAAGGGGGGAACCTTACTAAAAAGTCCAAGGGGGGACCCCTACTAAAAAATCCAAGGGGGGACCCTTAATAAAAAATCCAAGGGGGGACCCCTACTAAAATATCCAAGGGGGGACCCCTACTAAAAAATCCAAGGAGGGATCCTTACTAAAAAATCCAAGGGGGGACCCCTACTAAAAAATCCAAGGGGGGACCCTTACTAAAAAGTCCAAGGGGGGACCCCTACTAAATAATCCAAGGGGGGACCCTTAATAAAAAATCCAAGGGGAGACCCCTACTATAAAAATCTAAGGGGGGACCCCTACTAAAATAACCAAGGGGGGACCCTTACTAAAAAATCCAAGGGGGGACCCCTACTAAAATATCCAAGGGGGGACCCCTACTAAAAAATCCAAGGGGGGAACCTTACTGAAAAGTCCAAGGGGGGACCCCTACTAAAAAATCCAAGGGGGGACCCCTACTAAAAAATCCAAGGGGGGACCCCTACTAAAAAATCCAAGGGGGGACCCCTACTATAAAAATCTAAGGGGGGACCCCTACTAAAATAACCAAGGGGGGACCCTTACTAAAAAGTCCAAGGGGGGACCCCTACTAAAAAATCCAAGGGTGGACCCTTACTAAAAAATCCAAGGGGGGACCCCTACTAAAATATCCAAGGGGGGACCCCTACTAAAAAATCCAAGGGGAGACCCTTACTAAAAAGTCCAAGGGGGGACCCCTACTAAAAAATCCAAGGGGGGACCCTTACTAAAAAGTCCAAGGGGGGACCCCTACCAAAAAAATCCAAGGGGGGACCCTTACTAAAAAATCCAAGGGGGGACCACTACTATAAAAATCTAAGGGGGGACCCCTACTAAAATAACCAAGGGGGGACCCTTACTAAAAAATCCAAGGGGGGACCCCTACTAAAATATCCAAGGGGGGACCCCTACTAAAAAATCCAAGGGCGGACCCCTACTAAAAAATCCAAGGGAGGATCCCTATTAAAAAGTCCAAGGGGGGACGCCTACTTAAAAATCCAAGGGTAGACCCTTACTAAAATATCCAAGGGGGGACCCCTTTTAAAAAGTCCAAGGGGGGACCCTTACAAAAAAATCCAAGGGGGGACCCTTACTAAAAAATCTAAGAGGGGACCCCTACTAAAATAACCAAGAAGGGACCCTTACTAAAATATCCAAGGGGGGACCCCTACTAGAAAATCCAAGGGGGGACCCTTACTAAAAAGTCCAAGGGGGAACCCCTACTAAAAAATCCAAGGGGGGACCCTTACTAAAGAATCCAAGGGGGGACCCCTACTAAAAAATCCAAGGGGGGACCCTTACTAAAAAGTCCAATGGGGGACCCCTACTAAAAAATCCAAGGGGGACTCTTACTAAAAAATCCAAGGGGGGACCCCTACTAAAATATCCAAGGGGGGACCCCTACTAAAAAATCCAAGGGGGGACCCCTACTAAAAAATCCAAGGGGGGACCGCTACTATAAAAATCTAAGGGGGGACCCCTACTAAAATAACCAAGGGGGGACCCTTACTAAAAAATCCAAGGGGGGACCCCTACTAAAATATCCAAGGGGGGACCCCTACTAAAAAATCCAAGGGGGGACCCCTACTAAAAAATCCAAGGGGGGACCCTTACAAAAACGTACAAGGGGGGACCCCTACTAAAAAAATCTAAGGGGGGACCTACTAAAAAATCCAAGGGGGCACCCCTACTAAAATATTAAAGGGGGGGACCCCCACTAAAAAATCCAAGGGGGGACCCTTACTAAAAAGTCCAAGGGGGGACCCCTACTAAAAAATCCAAGGGGGGACCCTTACTAAAAAGTCCAAGGGGGGACCCCTACTAAAAAATCCAAGGGGGGACCCTTAGTGAAAAATCCAAGGGGGGACCCCTACTAAAAAATCCAAGGGGGAACCCTTACTAAAATAACCAAGGGGGGACTCTTACTAAGAAATCCAAGGGGGGACCCCAACTAAAATATCCAAGGGGGGACCCCTACTAAAAAATACAAGGGGGGACCTTTAATAAAAAGTCCAAGGGGGGACCCCTACTAAAAAATCCAAGGGGGGACCCTTACTAAAAAGTCCAAGAGGGGACCTCTACCTTAAAAATCTAAGGGGGAACCCCTACTAAAATAACCAAGGGGGGACCCTTACTAAGAAATCCAAGGGGGGACCCCTCCTTTAAAAATCTAAGGGGGGACCCCTACTAAAATAACCAAGGGGGGACCCTTACTAAAAAATCCAAGGGGGGACCCCTTCTAAAATATCCAAGGGGGGACCCCTACTAAAAAATCCAAGGGGGGACCCTTTCTAAAATATCCAAGGGGGGACCCCTACTAAAAAATCCAAGGGGGGACCCTTACTAAAACATCCAAGGGGGGACCCCTACTAAAAAAATCTAAGGGGGGACCTCTACTAAAAAATCCAAGGGGGCACCCCTACTAAAATATCCAAGGGGGGACCCCTACTAAAAAATCCAAGGGGGGACCCTTACTAAAAAGTCCAAGGGGGGACCCCTACTAAAAAATCCAAGGGGGGACCCTTACTAAAAAATCCAAGGGGGGACCCCTACTAAAAAATCCAAGGGGGGACCCTTACTAAAAAGTCCAATGGGGGACCCCTACTAAAAAATCCAAGGGGGACCCTTACTAAAAAATCCAAGGGGGGACCCCTACTAAAATATCCAAGGGGGGACCCCTACTAAAAAATCCAAGGGGGGACCCATACTAAAAAATCCAAAGGGGGACCACTACTATAAAAATCTAAGGGGGGACCCTTATTAAAATAACCAAGGGGGGACCCTTACTAAAAAATCCAAGGGGGGACCCCTACTAAAATATCCAAGGGGGGACCCCTACTAAAAAATCCAAGGGGGGACCCCTACTAAAAAATCGAAGGGGGGACCCTTACTAAAACGTACAAGGGGGGACCCCTACTAAAAAAATCTAAGGGGGGACCTCTACTAAAAAATCCAAGGGGGCACCCCTACTAAAATATCAAAGGGGGGGACCCCCACTAAAAAATCCAAGGGGGGACCCTTACTAAAAAGTCCAAGGGGGGACCCCTACTAAAAAATCCAAGGGGGGACCCTTACGAAAAAGTCCAAGGGGGGACCCCTACTAAAAAATCCAAGGGGGGACCCTTAGTAAAAAATCCAAGGGGGGACCCCTACTAAAAAATCCAAGGGGGGACCCTTACTAAAATAACCAAGGGGGGACTCTTACTAAGAAATCCAAGGGGGGACCCTTACTAAGAAATCCAAGGGGGGACCCCTACTAAAATATCCAAGGGGGGACCCCTACTAAAAAATCCAAGGTGGGACCCTTACTAAAAAGTCCAAGGGGGGACCCCTATTAAAAAATCCAAGGGGGGGACCCTTACTAAAAAGACCAAGGGGGGACCCCTACTAAAATATCCAAGGGGTGACCCTTACTGAAAAATTCAAGGGGGGACCCCTACTATAAGAATTTAAGGGGGGACCCCTACTAAAATAACCAAGGGGGGACCCTTACGAAAAAATCCAAGGGGGGACCCCTACTAAAATATCCAAGGGGGGACCCCTACTAAAAAATCCAAGGGGGGAACCTTACTAAAGAATCCAAGGGGGGACCCTTAGTAAAAAATCCAAGGGGGGACCCCTACTAAAAAATCCAAGGGGGGACCCTTACTAAAATAACCAAGGGGGGACTCTTACTAAGAAATCCAAGGGGGGACCCCAACTAAAATATCCAAGGGGGGACCCCTACTAAAAAATACAAGGGGGGACCCTTAATAAAAAGTCGAAGGGGGGACCCCTACTAAAAAATCCAAGGGGGGACCCTTACTAAAAAGTCCAAGAGGGGACCTCTACCTTAAAAATCTAAGGGGGAACCCCTACTAAAATAACCAAGGGGGGACCCTTACTAAGAAATCCAAGGGGGGACCCCTACTTTAAAAATCTAAGGGGGGACCCCTACTAAAATAACCAAGGGGGGACCCTTACTAAAAAATCCAAGGGGGGACCCCTACTAAAATATCCAAGGGGGGACCCCTACTAAAAAATCCAAGGGGGGACCCTTACTAAGAAATCCAAGGGGGGACCCCTACTAAAATATCCAAGGGGGGACCCCTACTAAAAAATCCAAGGTGGGACCCTTACTAAAAAGTCCAAGGGGGGACCCCTATTAAAAAATCCAAGGGGGGGACCCTTACTAAAAAGACCAAGGGGGGACCCCTACTAAAATATCCAAGGGGTGACCCTTACTGAAAAATTCAAGGGGGGACCCCTACTATAAGAATTTAAGGGGGGACCCCTACTAAAATAACCAAGGGGGGACCCTTACGAAAAAATCCAAGGGGGGACCCCTACTAAAATATCCAAGGGGGGACCCCTACTAAAAAATCCAAGGGGGGAACCTTACTAAAAAGTCCAAGGGGGGACCCCTACTAAAAAATCCAAGGGGGGACCCTTAATAAAAAATCCAAGGGGGGACCCCTACTAAAATATCCAAGGGGGGACCCCTACTAAAAAATCCAAGGAGGGATCCTTACTAAAAAATCCAAGGGGGGACCCCTACTAAAAAATCCAAGGGGGGACCCTTACTAAAAAGTCCAAGGGGGGACCCCTACTAAATAATCCAAGGGGGGACCCTTAATAAAAAATCCAAGGGGAGACCCCTACTATAAAAATCTAAGGGGGGACCCCTACTAAAATAACCAAGGGGGGACCCTTACTAAAAAATCCAAGGGGGGACCCCTACTAAAATATCCAAGGGGGGACCCCTACTAAAAAATCCAAGGGGGGAACCTTACTGAAAAGTCCAAGGGGGGACCCCTACTAAAAAATCCAAGGGGGGACCCCTACTAAAAAATCCAAGGGGGGACCCCTACTAAAAAATCCAAGGGGGGACCCCTACTATAAAAATCTAAGGGGGGACCCCTACTAAAATAACCAAGGGGGGACCCTTACTAAAAAGTCCAAGGGGGGACCCCTACTAAAAAATCCAAGGGTGGACCCTTACTAAAAAATCCAAGGGGGGACCCCTACTAAAATATCCAAGGGGGGACCCCTACTAAAAAATCCAAGGGGAGACCCTTACTAAAAAGTCCAAGGGGGGACCCCTACTAAAAAATCCAAGGGGGGACCCTTACTAAAAAGTCCAAGGGGGGACCCCTACCAAAAAAATCCAAGGGGGGACCCTTACTAAAAAATCCAAGGGGGGACCACTACTATAAAAATCTAAGGGGGGACCCCTACTAAAATAACCAAGGGGGGACCCTTACTAAAAAATCCAAGGGGGGACCCCTACTAAAATATCCAAGGGGGGACCCCTACTAAAAAATCCAAGGGCGGACCCCTACTAAAAAATCCAAGGGAGGATCCCTATTAAAAAGTCCAAGGGGGGACGCCTACTTAAAAATCCAAGGGTAGACCCTTACTAAAATATCCAAGGGGGGACCCCTTTTAAAAAGTCCAAGGGGGGACCCTTACAAAAAAATCCAAGGGGGGACCCTTACTAAAAAATCTAAGAGGGGACCCCTACTAAAATAACCAAGAAGGGACCCTTACTAAAATATCCAAGGGGGGATCCCTACTAAAATATCCAAGGGGGTACCCCACCTAAAAAATCCAACGGGGGACCCCTACTAAAATAACCAATGGGGATCCCTTACAAAAAATTCCAAGAGGGAACCCTTAGAAAAAAATCCAAGGGGGGACCCCTACTAATAAATCCAAGGGGGGACCCCTACTAAAAAATCTAAGGGGGGACCCCTGCTAAAATAACCAAGGGGGGACCCTTACTAAAAAATCCAAGGGGGACCCCTATTGAAAAATCCCAGGGGGGAACCTTACTAAAAAATCCAAGGGGGGACCCTTACTAAAAAATCCAAGGGAGCACCCCTACTAAAAAATCTCATTGGGGACCCCTACTAAAACAACAAAGGGGGGACCCTTACTAAAATATCCAAGGGGGGATCCCTACTGAAATATCCAAGGGGGGACTCCGCTTAAAAAATCCAACGGGGGAACCCTACTAAAAAATCCAAGGGGGGACCCCTACTAAAAAATCCAAGGGGGGACCCCCACTAAAAAATCCAAGGGGGGACCCTTAGAAAAACAATCCAAGAGGGAACCCTTACTAAAAAATCCAAGGGGGGACCCCTACTAATAAATCCAAGGGGGGACCCCTACTAAAAAATCTAAGAGGGGAACCCTACTAAAATAACCAAGGGGGGACTTTTACTAAAAAATCCAAGGGGGGACCCTTACTGAAAAATCCAAGAGGGGACCCCTACTATAATAATCTAAGGGGGGACCACTACTAAAATAACCAAGGGGGGACCCTTACTAAAAAATCCAAGGGGGGACCCCTACTAATATATCCAAGGGGGGACCCCTACTAAAAAATCCAAGGGGGGACCCCTAATAAAATATCCAAGGGGGGACCTTTACTAAAAAGTCCAAGGGGGGACGCCTACTAAAAAATCCAAGGGGGGACCCTTACTAAAAAATCCAAGGGGGGACCCTTACTAAAAAATCTAAGGGGGGACCCCTACTAAAATAACCAAGGGGGGAACCCTTACTAAAATATCCAAGGGGGGATCCCTACTAAAATATCCAAGGGGGGACCCCGCCTAAAAAATCCAACGGGGGACCCCTACTAAAAAATCCAAGGGGGGACCCTTAGAAAAAAATCCAAGAGGGAACCCTTAGAAAAAAATCCAAGGGGGGACCCCTACTAATAAATCCAAGGGGGGACCCCTACTAAAAAATCTAAGGGGGGACCCATACTAAAATAGCCAAGGGGGGACCCTTACTAAAAAATCCAAGGGGGGACCCTTACTAAAAAATCCAAGGGGGAACCCCTACTATAAAAATCTAAGGGGGGACCCCTAGTAAAATAACCAAAAAGGGACCCTTACTAAAAAATCCAAGGGGGGACCCCTACTAAAATATGCAAAGGGGGACCCCTACTAAAAAATCCAAGAGGGGACCCCTACTAAAAAATCCAAGGAGGGACCCCTACTAAAAAATCCAAGGGGGGATCGCTACTAAAATATCCAATCGGGGACCCTGCTTAAAAAATCCATTGGAGGACCCCTACTAAAAAATCCAAGGAGGGACCCTTACAAAAAAATCCAAGAGGGAACCCTTACTAAAAAATCCAAGGGGGGACCCCTACTAATAAATCCAAGGGGGGACCCCTACTAAAAAATCTAAGAGGGGACCCCTACTAATATAACCAATGGGGGACCCTTATTAAAAAATCCAAGGGGGGACCCTTACTAAAAAATCCAAGGGGGGACCCCTACTATAAAAATCTAAGGGGGGACCCTTACTAAAAAATCCCAGGGGGGGCCCTTATTAAAAAATCTAAGGGGGGACCCTTACTAAAATAACCAAGGGGGCACCCTTAGTAAAAAATCCAAGGGGGGACCCTTACTAAAAAATCCAAGGGGGGACCCCTACTATAAAAATCTAAGGGGGGACCCCTACTAAAATAACCAAGGGGGGACCCTTACTAAAAAATCCAAGGGGGGACCCCTACTAAAATATCCAAGGGGGGACCCCTACTAAAAAATCCAAAGGGGGACCCTTACAAAAAAATCCAAGAGGGAACCCTTACTAAAAAATCCAAGGGGGGACCCCTACTAATAAATCCAAGGGGGGACCCCTACTAAAAAATCTAAGAGGGGACCCCTACTAATATAACCAATGGGGGACCCTTATTAAAAAATCCAAGGGGGGACCCTTACTAAAAAATCCAAGGGGGGACCCCTACTATAAAAGTCTAAGGGGGGACCCTTACTAAAAAATCCCAGGGGGGCCTTTACTAAAAAATTTAAGGGGGGACCCATACTACAATAACCAAGGGGGCACCCTTAGTAAAAAATCCAAGGGGGGACCCTTACTAAAAAATCCAAGGGGGGACCCCTACTATAAAAATCTAAGGGGGGACCCCTACTAAAATAACCAAGGGGGGACCCTTACTAAAAAATCCAAGGGGGGACCCCTACTAAAAAATCCAAGGGGGGACCCCTACTAGAAAATCTAAGGCGGGACCCCTACTAAAATAACCAAGGGGGGACCCTTACTAAAAATCCAAAGGGGGATCCCTACTAAAATATCCAAGGGGGGACCCTGCCTAAAAAATTCAAGGGGGGACCCCTACTAAAAAATCCAAGGGGGGAGCCTTACAAAAAAATCCAAGAGGGAACTCTTACTAAAAAATCCAAGGGGGGACCCCTACTAATAAATCCAAGGGGGGACCCCTATTAAAAAATCTAAGGGGGGTACCCTACTAAAATAACCAAGGGGGGACCCTTATTAAAAAATCCAAGGGGGGATCCCTACTAAAATATCCAAGGGGGGACCCCACCTAAAAAATCCAACGGGGGACCCCTACTAAAAAATCCAAGGGGGGACCCTTACTAAAAAATCCAAGGGGGAACCCTTACTAAAAAATCCAAGGGGGGACCCCTACTAATAAATCCAAGGAGGGACCCCTACTAAAATTTCCAAGGGGGGACCCGTACTGAAAAAACCAAGGGGGGACCCTTACTAAATAGACCAAGGGGAGACCCTTACTAAAAAATCCAAGGGGGGACCCGTACTGAAAAAACCAAGGGGGGACCCTTACTAAATAGACCAAGGGGAGACCCTTACTAAAAAATCCAAGGGGGGACCCCTACTAATAAATCCAAGGGGGGACCCCTACTAAAAAATCCAAGGGGGGACCCGTACTGAAAAAACCAAGGGGGGACCCTTACTAAATACACCAAGGGGAGACCCTTACTAAAAAATCCAAGGGGGGACCCTTAGTAAATAATCCAAGGGGACCCTTACTAAAAAATTTAAGGGGGGACACCTACTAAAAAATCCAAGGGGGGACCCGTACTGAAAAAACCAAGGGGGAACCCTTACTAAATAGACCAAGGGGAGACCCTTACTAAAAAATCCAAGGGGGGACCCGTACTGAAAAAACCAAGGGGGGACCCTTACTAAATAGACCAAGGGGAGACCCTTACTAAAAAATCCAAGGGGGGACCCCTACTAATAAATCCAAGGGGGGACCCCTACTAAAAAATCCAAGGGGGGACCCGTACTGAAAAAACCAAGGGGGGACCCTTACTAAATACACCAAGGGGAGACCCTTACTAAAAAATCCAAGGGGGGACCCTTAGTAAATAATCCAAGGGGACCCTTACTAAAAAATTTAAGGGGGGACACCTACTAAAAAAACCAAGGGGGGACCCTTGGTATCCGCCAAGGCGGATACTAAACCAACGGCTTCAGATTTGTTTGTGATATATTAATGCCATCGGTGCCACTGATTGTTTGACCTTCATGGCACCACGCCAAAATGTCACAATAACAACGCAAAACACAGTAGAGGCAAAACAAAATACGAACCACAATCCCATCTGGATATGCAACATCCAACACTTCCGCCAAAGAGAAAAATGCAAAAAATGGACATGTAGGATCTTTACTTCCAAACATGGCATCCCTGAAAACAGACGAATGTACAATAATAGGCAATTTCTGTTTGTTCACAATGTTCGAAGTTTCATAATTGTCCATAACTGTGCAGGGGAAAAGACAACAAGAAGTCACTCTACAACTTGATACCATATTGTATTCATAGCATCAATCTGAATTGCTCTTTGGCACCAATAAGTTTTCATTAAAATGGATACAGTACCAAGGGATTTCTTGGTCAGTCGTACCTGATAGATGCTGGCATTTGAAAGTGATACCATCTGTTGATGTCAAATATGCCAACATGACAAGTTGGATTTGACTGAGGGTCGTGTGATGGAGCTTCCCAAATGCACACAGCCAGAGTCAAGTCTCTGCCCCCAGGAGCTGAACAAACACAACAAAAACAACAAAAACAACAAAAGGAACCCAGCACACTTCAGTTCTGATGTATTTAAATAAAAACTGATGATGCATTCTGACAAATTAAGCAACTTGCACATACTCTCTTCGTCTGTACTGTCATCTATCCTGGTGGCTTCAACATCTTGTTCTGAAAGACAAAATGTATATTGTCACGTTTGGAATTCACGCTTGTCGCGGTAGCTCGGACGTGTTGGTATTCATTCTGTTCATAGTTGTAAAGTGTGCATGACTATTTGTGGGAAGGTGCGGTATATAAGGCCTGTTTCACAAGCAAGTGTCACTCCACGGCATCTCTCGTTTACCTTCCGTCAAATTTCTTTAGTTTTGCTACGGTGTGCAAGTTAATCATTATTGCCCTTGTTAAGAATTACTATTGTGTGCCAGATATCAATTGATATTGTATTAGTCTTCATAAATTGTTAAATAGCTACTGTTTCACTGCCCATTATATTGTAAACCTGGCTATCACTAAACGAGATGCCCATTCCCGATTCTTGTATGTTTGATGGTAATTAGTGTCAAAATGATGTGTTCTCGTTTCACTGCAGAGTGATTAGAGAATAAAGCAAACAATGGTGACCCTAATGTAGCACTATATTGTAAGAAGAGACTCTGGTGACACTAAATGCTAGTCCCCAGGGTGTCCCCCTCAGAGAGAGTTCATTGTAACGCAACCTAAATTTTGAAAAAAAAAAGTAATGATTAGAATAGATGTCTTCATGCAGCTTTAATTTTAAGACACTGTATCTCAATAATATTCTGAGCAATATTGAAGTGTCTGCCATCTCACAGAAAACTGCTAAAGCATTGCCAGAAAAACACCAGTTTGAATTAGGTTAAAACCTTACCTAGAGTATAGCAGCAGATGACTCTGCTTCCAATCGATGTTGCATCGGCAAGGTGATGAACATCTGCAGTCAACTGGTGCTCAAACCGGCGACCACACCCTGTTAAATACTACACAATAGAGGAACGATATTAGCACTGCAGCTGTAATGATATTATTGATAATAACTAGTATGTACAGCACAGAATGCCATAGTCATGTGTTGGCTAGCATTTTAAAAAGATTAAAAGGAATAAATTTAATTGACCCTGTTGACCAAAATAAGAAAAAATAGATTTCTCAAGGTATCTAAGGAAATACAGAGCATACCATACCTTGTAAATATTTCCATACCCTGGGTGGAAGCCCCGGTACTGAAAAGCCAGCTGGTACAGCGTCAACGTTGTAGGTGCTTCAGATACTGATTCAGATGAAAGGGGGCCCCGGGACACCCACACAAAGCAACAGTAACGAGGATCATTCTCTGGTTCCTAAAGATAATGCAGATAGAATGTAGATGCACATACATGTATGTGCAACATACAGTAACTAAACATACTGCATGTAGCATGCTTGCTTCAGCCATGCAATCTTTCCTTTATAAGATATTCGCTACAGGTTTTACATCATCAAGATACAACAAATGTACCCAAATACCAGACATTTCTGTTGCTGTAATATGTATTGATTTTTCATCATGCCCTGATCCCAGGTAAAAAAAGGAGGCGGGATCCCGAGTTTATCCACCTGGGATCCCAGCCTGGACTATGGAACGTCGGGATCCCATCTCGCCATCCCACCCGGGATTATGGAACACCCCAGACGGGATCCCACCTAGATCCCACCCGGTATCCCACCTAGGATCCCGTCCCACCATCCCACCCGTGATTATGGAACATCCCAGGCGGGATCCCACCTGGGATCCCGTCCCACCATCCCACCCGGGATTATGGAACACCCCAGACGGGATCCCACCCGGGATCCCACCTAGGATCCCGTCCCACCATCCCACCCGGGATTATGGAACATCCCAGGCGGGATCCCACCTGGGATCTCGTCCCACCATCCCACCCGGGATTATGGAACATCCCGTGCGGGATCCCACCCGGGATCCCACCTAGGATCCCGTCCCACCATCCCACCGGGGATTATGGAACATCCCAGGCGGGATCCCACCTGGGATCCTGTCCCGCCATCCCACCCGGGATTATGGAACATCCCGGGCGGGATCCCACCTGGATCCCACCCGGGATCCCACCTAGGACCCCGTCCCACCATCCCACCCGGGATTATGGAACATCCCGGGCGGGATCCCACCTGGGATCCCGTCCCACCATCCCACCCGGGATTATGGAACATCCTGGGTGGGATCCCACCTGGGATCCCATCCCGCCATCCCACCCGGGATTATGGAACATCCCGGGCGGGATCCCACCTGGGATCCCATCCCACCATCCCACCCGGGATTATGGAACATCCCGGGCGGGATCCCACCCGGGATTATGGAACATCCCAGGCGGGATCCCACTTGGGATCCCATCCCGCCATCCCACCCAGGATTATGGAACATCCCGGGCGGGATCCCACTTGGGATCCCATCCTGCCATCCCACCTGGGATCCCATCCCGCCATCCCACCCGGGATTATGGAACATCCCGGGCGGGATCCCACCTGGGATCCCATCCTGCCATCCCACCCGGGATTATGGAACGTCCCAAGCGGGATCCCACCTGGGATTCCATCCCACTATCCCACCCAGGATCATGAAACATCCCAGGTGGGATCCAATGTGGTTCCCAGGCGGGATTGGCGGGATACCACCTTACTGGGGGGGATCCCACCAATCCTGCCCGGGATCCCAGGCAGCTAACACCTTTTTTTACCTGGGTTACAATGAATTCTACATCATAACATTAGGAATTCCTTATTTTGGGTTATACATTAATGTACATGTTCCCATCTTCTTAGAATCACTATGATATTATTCTACATGTACTGTAGCACACCTTTTACTGTAAACTAGATACTGTTTTAAAAATACTGTAAATTTATACTGACATGCTACTTCCAGTCCGTAATGTACAGTACTGTATTAGAAACAATCACATAATCGAATGTAATGCCCAACATTTCATTTAAACAATGTACAGTAACTTATTAGTACTCACCTGATACATAAAATGAGTTACAGGAGACAGGTACTGATCAATATGACTACTGTATCTGTAACAAAACAAAGTCATAACAAAAAAAAGTAAGGACAGAGGAATAACACACAAAAGAATGTGTATATTTAACAATTATTCGCCGAAGTGGATATTTACCGAGCCGTTTCACTGACACTGAGGCGAATAACTGTTTTAGTATATACCACACAAGTTTAATAGCCAACTCCCAAATAGCTGTTTTATTTCCGACAAAAGTGGGCAAAAACTGGGTTCACACGCCATTTTGTTTTACTGGAAGCCGCCGGGAGGTGAACAGTATTTGATATTCCGAGATTGAGGAACCTCGCTATCTTAAATTCAAAATTGACTATTTACACTATAGAACTCTCCGCTATCTCGAACTCAAACCCATTGCCCTGAATTTGAACCCAGTTATCTTGAAACCCATGCTACATGTATCTCAAACTATTTTCGTTTCGTGTTGGCTAACTATTTTCGTCTTGTGTTGCCTGAGTGTTAGCAATAATTTCAGCTAACACATCATGTCTATCCCACAAGTTATAAGCATATGCAATGGTATGTACATATAGCTTACAGCAAGGAAAGAGTTTCCAGATCCCAGATGTGAAAGCAACCAAAGTTGAAGCCAACAAACAAGTGGCTTGTCTGAACCACGTACTTCATTGCACTGATGAAGGTATCTCCTGCAACCCAAAGTAATATTACATTATTGGTACTTAGTTTTGTGGGACTTCAATTTTGTAAAAATAAATAAGGCAAACTTCAGGATTTGGCAAATTCGCAATGCTGATCCACATTACTGATCAGCACTACAGATTTCAATTTTTTCATAGCCACATTTTGGAAAGATATTGACCATAACAAAACTAAACAGGTTAGAGTCTGTTTCCCCAGAGTTCTTCTTGTAGGGGTGCTATCAGCACTAGCATTTCTGCTTGGTTTGAGTAGCATTTCAACTTGTTTAAAAGGCTATTAAATTTCATGTCGTTAATTTTCACAATGACATTTTTTTTACAGGTCCTTAATTTCAAGATCTTTTGGTATATTGGATTTACCTGATGAAAAGGCCTTTATTTCCTTATGTTCTGGTGTCATGTACGAGAATCCTGCCATTCCATGCGACATTTCTACAGCAACAAATTAAAACAAAAACATACAGTCTGTAACTAACAACAAAATAAATTATTATTTTGAACATACAGTACAGTAATGATTCTAAGTGACTGACGGTTGGTGCTTATTGGGATCATTACAGTAACAGCAATATATAGAGGATATTACACAGCGGCGTGAAGATATGAATTTTATTTTCGAGTGGTAAAAACAATATTTTACGAACGAGCGCTTCGCGAGTGACTAAAATATTGTTTTTACCACCAGAAAATAAAATCCATATCTTCAAGCCACCGTGTAATTTTCTTTTTATTATATTAGACATGAGTGTTTTACGAGAAATTGTACAAACAACCATGCAAAAGCGGGAAATGATGCCAACAATATCCTCACTAGTGAGGATATGGAAAATACGCCACTCGGGTCCCGGATGTAGTTTCGTATGGATTTTATGCACGGTATATTTTCCAGTATATATGTAATTTGCCATTAAGACTTCCAAAGGAAACCATGCTAACATGTACTGCACTAGCAGCCACACACCAATAATTCTGAAAAACTTACTTCCTAACTCTATGCCAATGTGAGCTCCATTTCTTTTGGCTTCAATCCTGAACTCCGCCACATAATCCCCTGCTGGGTTCTCAGAATCCAAAAATTCCAAATGACTGCTGTTCCACTCGTCAAACTCTTCGACATCATCATCAAGACGCATGTCAACCAAATAGCAGTGACCTTGTTCTGTGCCAATGGCCACCACACCAAAGAAAAGCTTTAAGTGGTCACTGAAAGAAATGCATCAACCTTTACAATTTTGCAGATGCCTTACTTATAAAGGGAAAAAATTGTCCCCGAAACAAAGGGCACCCACCTCCCCGATTCCTCATACATTTCAAAAATCCAAACGAGTTATTTATGTACAGTACATGAGAAACCACAATTTGTCTCAGGGAGCAGGGTGACCCTGGGGGCAGGAACACCTTACATGCACAGTAATGAGACAGGGCCTTCCTGTAGTAACACACAAACAGGTTATTACATGGGAACGAGTAGAATATGGCGAAGTATTTTTACAAGTCCGTTTTATTTTTTCGAGCCTGCTTCAGGCCCCACCACACACACACCCACCCTAATAGGGGCACAGAACAGGAAATAACAGCATTGTCCCAGGGTGCAGTGGGCCAGTGAAGCAGTCAGACGACTTGACTGGTCCATGCCAGCAACCCAAGATTGCCACCATTCGGAGTTGAAAGGAAAGAGCTCAAATTTGGTACGTAACTCTCCACCAGGGATTGATAGATGAAAAAGACAGCTTTCACCAGTTAAGCTACATCAGTGGAGGTTAACTTCAGAGGGTTTTAATTTATGTACATGTAGGTCACGTGATCTCTTGGTGAGAACCAGTAATTTTAGAACTTGTACAACACAGAACAACAAAGCTGATTTTCTCTTAGCTCATCAGCGAAACAACCAACCTGAAAGCGTGGCGAGGCACCGCTGCTCCGCCAGCACTCCTGACAGCTTGAACAACGGTTACCGCGAAAGGAATCTCAATCGCTTTCACCACGCGAGATATACACGGATCAAAAAGACAAATCATCCCTGTATTCCTGCCCGAAAGATCCCTGAGACCCACGACAAGCTTAACGCCATCTTCCATTGGAAATTCAGCAACCGAAGAAATACAAACTGCTCGCTGGGTTTTTGGTGTCCAACCAAACCGCAATGCTGCTTGTCGAGAACCGTTCTTGGTGTTAACCACTTCCAAAGAAGCTCCCTGGGCCAGCCAAGTCAGCCTTCCTGCATTGAATATCCCACCTGATATGCAGGTACCTGCATCGTCCACGGCACTGCTTCTCTCCAGGCATTCCAACGAGGCACTGGGATACGAAACCAGCGAAGACGTTGAGTTTGGATAACACTCGCGCTTCATGGTTGCCTTGATTTGACTAGATTTGTCCAGAACTCTTGCATCCAAAAGTTCAAGGAACCTGACATAAACTTGTAAAAGGAGTCCAAATGAGGCTCAGTGAGCAGTCATAAAAAATCCAACTGCGACAAAATTCGCCCTCGTGCACGCCATTTTTTTGGCCACTGTGTATTACTTCATGTAAGACTACGGGAAGCGAATTCTCACGTAAGGATAGTAACCCCCTCCCGCAATGTGATTATATTATGTCAGCGGTCGCCCCTCAACAGTATAACTGACTGACAGAAGTGCAGTGATAAATAAACGTCACATCGGAGTGAAATAGCGTGTACGAAGAAAGACGTAAAGTTTAAAATATCTAAGCTCCTAAAGCGCTTTGTTTGAAACGTGCATACAATACTCTTTTATAGAAAATTAGCGCTTCGTGTAAATTTAGTAAATGTAACTAAAATCAACGTGAATCAGCGACCGCTGACATAATATAATCAGACTGCACATTGCTTACGCAATTCGCTTCCCGTTGTAGATGCCATTTTCTTTGCTGGAGGGAAGTTACCAGGTTACGCGCGGAATGGGATTAATTTTCTCTATATCAGTGAATGCCATTGTCAGATAGTATTTCACTATATCCGTTAATGTTTGCCTCGAGAACGTGTTGACAGTTCTGAGGTTGCTGGTCCCCATTCCCCCAAGGGTCTGAAGTTGCTGGTCCCCATTCCCCCAAGGGTCTGAGGTTGCTGGTCCCCATTCTCCCAAGGAGCCTGAGGTTGCTGGTCCCCATTCCCCAAGGGTCTGAGGTTGCTGGTCCCCATTCCCCCAAGGGGTCTGAGGTGAACCTCTGCGGGAAGCTGGTAACGAGTCATTCACAAATCATCCTTTTTTTATTTACATTTTGGAGCGATGCTACCTAACACGAACACAGAAAACGGCAACTAGAAAGAAACCATAACAGCGCAAAAATTACCCCTGCTTCACGTTTGGTTAGTTATTAATACGTGGGGCGACCGCTGACATAATATAATCAGACTGCGGGAAGGGGTAACCATCCTTACGTGGGAATTCGCTTCTCTAAGACTACAACAGCAACCTGAAACAAAACGTCTGCGCATGCGTTATTTTCTTAAGTTCCGGTCAAGTTTCCCGTGCACAAGTTCCCAGGCTCTTTCATCTCCCGGCCCCCGTCCCCGAAGAAAGACCCTGGTTCAGGCTGGTCACGTGCCTTGCTCACAAAGATAATCCGTTGGGAGGGGTCCCCCTATCAAAGAAATTTGTCGCGCTGTGCGTTTGTCAAATCAAAACGAGGCTGGCACAAAAACTTTCATCCAGCGCTTTTTTTCTACGAAATGCTACTAGTAGTGTTTAATTTTAGGTATACTTTTAGTTGCTGCAGAGAAATTTCATGGACAGAGCGACTTCTGAACGCTGTGGACGCACGTGCGATTCAACAAACATTATGCAAATTTGATGTCGTAAGAGGCGGGGCCAACGGTCTTTTAAAGCGCACCTTCGTGTTTAAATGCATCTTTTTTTACCCTTCCGAAGGAGCCTTGACTCTCGAAATTACCTTTTTGAAAGCTCTGAAGTTGTCGAGGCGTCTTTCACATGGTCTGCAGATTAAATGCGGCAAACCGCTCTGTGGCAACGAGCTGCTGTAAAACTCTTCCGCTGTGGTGCCTGATTAGCTCAGTTTTCCGCATACGTTTTTGCGGTGGTCTCCTACAGAACTACAAGGCCTGCAACAACTTGACTTGTTGTTCAGACGCAGCGTAAACTACATGGGAGGTGTTAAATTTTTATATCCAAATTTTTCTTTCCCCAGTTGACAAAGTAAGTAAATTTCCGACTTATCTGTCTCTTCATATATGAAAAGGCAGTTTACTGTCAAATTATAATATTGCTGTGCATCTTTCTGAAAGCCAATGTACATCACACCAATCAAAAACATTGTGAGAAATGCACATATAATAAAATTAATGAAGTTGTCTGCTGCCTGTTTGTCTGTCTGTCTATCTCTCCTTTTATAAGACGATAGTCTTTCTAAGAGCCTGTGAAGTAATTGAGTTATTTCACTCTGTCCTTCCACCTGGTACGATCCAAAGACAGCGTACCAGCGGAAAGGACACCACACTTTACTATACTCTGCTTTATTGTGAGGCTCATTTTGTGTCAAATATAATTCAGTCAAATATAAATTCAGTAAAGGACACGTCACATTTTCTACAGTTTAGTTCGCCACGAGGTTCAATATGTATTATAATCGTGTAAACTATGATGAAAGGAAGCGATGTTATTTCACTTAACTCAATAAGGCTCGTTCATTTCATCGTTCGATGAAATACACAGAAGACAGCCATCTTGGATTTACCGACCTTGTCCGATTCTCGGTCGTGAGGCGATCGGGTCTAAACTCGTTTTCAGTCTTGCGCGGCTGTCCTTCCCGCTGGTACGATTTAGGCACAATCCAGATTCTGGCCGACACGTGACCAGCCTGAACCAGGGTATTTCTTCGGGGGCGGGGCCCGGGAGATGAAAGAGCCTGAAAACGAGGTTGGCACAAGTAAGAATGGGGCGAGGAAGTAAGCTGCGGATTGCGAGAAGGCCGGGTGAAATTCAGCGGTAAAGAACGCGGGCATGGGGGGTGGGGGGATGTCACTCAATATTCTCAAGGTATAACTGTTTTGAAATGTTGAGCAGAAACTAACAAGACAATAACACATCATTCACCATCACCAGCCGCATGCATTGACTGTTTTATTCATCATTTATGGGCATCATTGATCACCATCATTCAGCCAATTTATCATCTTTCACAATCATCATTTCTACCTGGGCTAGGCTTTGAGTTTGTTTAGGCACAGAGAGAACTGAAAGATCTGACAATAATAATAATAAGTTCATTTTTGTATATATTATATCCTGGTACAAAGACTTTTTTATATACATATAAATACAAATACATATAAAGTGCCACCTTAGATACAGTATAACTATACTAGACAATAATTTAGTCAAAAACAAGTTACAGCACAGCAACATCTTGGCTAATCAAGAGCAAGAACAAAACCTGATTACAATATTCTCAAACAAGAAATTTTGCTTCCACACGCAGATTGGTTTCTTCTTCAACATAGAGCCGTTTTCGGATGACTGTCGAAAACCAAAACCAAAGTAATTACACAGGCCAATCACAGAGACTAAGAGAAAACAGCAGCCAATTGGAAGCCAAAGTAATTTGCATTTGGTCTTGTGTTTGGCTTTACTTTCCAATCAGCAGTGCGAGTACACCTCATCACTTGCGTGAGAAGTGTTTGGTTTTGGTTTTGTTTTTGTTCCTGATTGGCTGAGCATGCTGACAAACTAGTGTGGACCAATCCAAAAGCAAAGCTAACGCAAAACCAAAGCAACCACACAATTACTTTCAACAGTCACCTGAAAACCACTCTAAAACAACACAGATTACCTTGGCAAATTCTGATTGGTCGAAAAACCTCTGCGTGTAATGGGGACTTGCTTTGGTTTTTCAACAGTCATTAAAAAACTGGGCCCGGTTTTTCGAAAGCCAATTAAGCTAATCCAGAATTAACGAAATTTTTTCTCTCAATCTCTCTGCCAATATAGTGCAAGGTTTTCTTCGAAGATGGATTAAAAAGCTTTTTTCAACTTACAAGCGCCCCAAGGAAGTCGTTGTGGATCAAACCTTCTCATTTTCAGGCTTATAAATGACAAGAAAGTTTTAGACCTAATCCAGGATTAGCCTAATCGCGCTTTGAAAAACTGGGCCCAGCCCTATAATAATTGCAATAGTAAAATAATCATGCTTTATACATTATAAGTTTGCTGATACTGTATCACTAACAGTTCCCCTATAGGTACAAATAAAGTGCTGTTGTTGTTGTCCCTAAATGTCTAGAGGATGTGCCTAGACAGTGTCGGTAAATTAACTGGACACTTGAGTTGGTGAAGTAGTTCCTATCTTCTGGCTGGCTGATAGACAGACACCATTGTCTTTTCATTCTTGCATGAAGCTCCTTAAATAAAAGGGGGTCATTGCATCAAGGCACAACCATGAAACATGAAAACATACATTTTTAACAGCCTCAAAACTGAATCTAAATTTTCTCACTAGGCGTCGCTATTGGAACTATACAGCAAACAGCTTTTGTACATAATACTAGCACTATGTTGTTTATGCACAAATGTCATACATTGCAAATTAAAATAAATGATTCACTGGCCATGATTTGCAAATAATTAAATAAGTGCCTCTCTTCCCTTTTGCCATTTTATCATAAATTTGAACTTATTGTACAGTAGGATTTTCGGTATTTGTTTTTTGAATATTTGAAATGATTTTCTCCCATGTTTTACCTGTTTGGTTAATGCACTTGTCCACAGTCACTATCCAAGATTGGCCCTATAGCAATGTCCAACTGAAAAATAGATGCTCCCTTTTGTAATATTGTTCTTCACCAGGTAGTATGGAAGAGCCAGCTTTTTTGCAGCACACAAGCCCAGTGCAAATTTTGGAATCTGCCCATCTAGCCTTGACTAAAAATGAAGAATACATTATTAATTATCAGAAATAGAAATCTTAAGAACTAATTTATCTTTCAAAAAATAGTAACTAGGGCACTGACTGATCAGATCACACAAAGTGGATAACTTGGCAGCTCTGTCCTGCATATCAGTGATTTAATTATTTCAACTAGTGATGTGATCTTGTAGTGATTCATGTTTTGTCTATAACATTATCTATAACATCACCCACCTGATACAAAACTCCAGGATAAGGAAGTCACTGCAGCCTTGTGCTCAGGAAACAACTGTTTAAAAAACTCTGAAGTCTGTGGAATAAAATAATGGACTAGTCAAGTGGATTTTATGGGTACATTGGTATTCAACAAACTATGTGGGGTACTTGCAAAGACCTCAATAGAAATTTAAGAGCCCCATGGGTACCACCCTTCTCAGCATGCATTAACAATCTATCAGAGATCCATTACAGTCTCAACAAACAGGCCTGCCAACTCTGAAAGTGACTTTTTCACAACTCGCACCCCCCCCCCCCCCCCCAAAGGGCTACTTCTACCTTATTTCAGACAAAAATGTGCAATTTTCGACCCTATTTCAGACTAAAATGTTAAAAATGATACCCTTTGGGGCGGCACATACCTATATGGCTCATATACGGGAGTACCCCCTCCCCTCTCACCCTTGGGCCATGCCCAATTCTGCCTGGCCCCAAAGCATGCTGACTATGCAAATTTTGGGTGTAAGGAGTTTGAAATTCAGACTTACCTTCCTTGCATCAGTTCCTTTCTTTACTTCAAATACCATCTCAAGGGCAAGGCCAACACCATCTCTGTTTGAATGGAAATTCTCTCTTTTGAGAACTTGTCCCTTAATTTATTCACTTCATTAATTTAATTTATTCAATTGATTTAATTTATTCAATTGATTTAATTTATTCAATTGATTAATTTATTCAATTTATTTAATAAATTCATTTATTCATTATATGAATAAATGAATAATTAAACAAATGCACACATGAATGAATTAATTCTGAATATATCAATTCTGACTGGCCCCATGGAATTATGGGTGTATA